>JAPYYA010001572.1:0-52000 GCA_028533165.1 Leontopithecus rosalia | reverse complement strand
GCAATTCCAGGCAAGGCACGACAAGGCAAATCCAGGCACGGAAAATCCAGAAAAGGCAAGGCAAGGCCATTCCCAAGAAGGCTAATCCACGCAAGGAAAAGCAAGGTAAATCCAGGCAAAGCAAATCCAGGCAAGGCAAGACAAGGCAAATCCATTCAAGGCAAATCCAGGGAAGGCAAAAAAAGGCAAATCCAGGCATGGCAAATTTTGGCAAGGCAAGGCAAGGCAAATCCATGCAAGAGAAATCCACACAAGGCAAGCCAAGGCAAATCCAGGCAAAGCAAAGACAGGCAAATCCAGGCAATGCAAATCCAGGCAAGGCAAGGCAATGCAAATTTAGGCAAGGCAAGGCAAAGCAAATCCAGGCAAGGCAAATCCAGACTATGTAAGGCAAGGCAAATACAGGCAATGCAAATCCAGACAAAAAAATATAATAAATCAAGGCAAGGTAGGGCAAGGCAAATTCGAGAAAGGCAAATCCATGCAAGACAAGGCAAGGTAAATCCGTTCAAGACAAATCCAGGCAAGGCAAGTCAAGGCAAATCCAGACAAGGCAAATCCAGGCAAGGCAAGACAAATTCAGGTAATGCAAGCAAGGCAAATCCAGGCAAGGCTGGGTAAGGCAAAATAAGGCAAGGCAAATCCAGGCAAGCCAAGGCAAGGCAAATTAAGGCAGGAAAAGGCTAGGCAAATCCAGGCAACAAAAGTCAAGGAAAATACAGGCAAGGCAAGGCGAGGCTAATCCAGGCAACACAAATTCAGGCAAGGCAATTTTGGTCAAACTAAGGCAAGGAAAATCCAGGCAAGGCAGGCAAGGCAAATCCAGGCAAGCCAAGCAAGGCAAATCCAGGCAAGGCAAATCCAGGCAAAGCAAGGCAAGGCAAGGCAATGTGAATACAGGTAAAACAAATCCAGGCAAGACAAGGTAAAGCAAATCCAGGCAAAACAAATCCAGGCAAGACAAGGCAAAGCAAATCCATGCAAAACAAATCCAGGCAAGACAAGGCAAAGCAAGTCCAGGCAAGGCAAATCCAGGCAAGGCAAGGCAAAACAAATTCACGCAAGGCAAATCCAAGCAACACAAGAAAAAACAAATCCAGGCAAGGCAAAAAAGGCAAATCCAGGCAGCCAAATCTAGGCAGGCAAAGCGGGGCATATCGAGGCAAGGCAAGGCAAGACAAGGCAAGTCCATGCAAGGGAAATCCAGGCAAGGCAAGCAAAGGCAAATCCAGAAAAGCAAATTTAGGAAAGATAAGGCAAGGCAAATAAAATCAAGGCAAATTCAGGCATTGCAAGGCAAGGCAAGGCAAATCCATAAAACAAATCCAGGGAAGTCAAGGCAAGGAAAATCCAGGCAAGGAAAGTCAAGGCAAATCCACGCAAGGCAAATCCAGACAAGGCAAGAAAAGGCAAATACAGGCAAGGTAAAAAAAGGAAAATCCAGTCAGCCAAATTTAGGCAAGACAAGGTGGGGCATATTGAGTCAAGTCAAGTCAAGGCAAGGAAAATCTAGGCAGCAAAATCTAGGCAAGGCAATCAAAGGCAAATCCAGGTAAGAAAAGGAAAAGTAATGCAAATCCAGGAAAGGTATGGCAAGGAAAATTCACAATGGCAAATCCAGGAAAGGCAAGGCAAGGCAAATACAGGCAAGGCAAATCCAGGCATCGCAAGGCAAGGCAAGGCAAATCCATGAAAGACAAATCCAGGCGAGTCAAGGCAAGGAAAGGAAAGGAAAGGCAAATTCAGGCAAGGCAAACAAAGGCAAATCCAGGCAAGGAAAGGAGGGTCATATCGAGGCAATTCAAATGAAGGCAAGGGAAATCCACGCAAAGCAAATCTAGGAAAGGCAAACAAAGGCAAATCCAGGTAAACAAAAGCAAGGTAATGCAAATCCTGCCAAAACAAATCCAGGCAAGGCATGGAAAAGCAAATCTAAAAGAGCTAATTTAGGAAAGGCAAGGCAAAGCAAATAAAGGCATGGCAAATCCAAGCATCAGAAGACAAGACAAGGCAAATTTATGAACGGCAAATCCAGGAAAGGCAAGGCAAGGCAAATCCAGGCAAGACAAAACCAGGAAAGGCAAAGCAGGTCAAATCCAGGCAAGTCAAATACTGGCAAGGCAAAACCAGGCAAATCCAGGCAACACAATGCAAGGCAAATCCAGGCAAGTCAAATCCAGGCAAGGCAAAGCAAGGCAAACCCAGGCAATGCAAGGCATGTCAAATCCAGGCAAGGCAAATCTAGGCAACACAAATCAAGGGAAATCCATTAAAGGCAAAAGCAGACAATTCAAGAAAAGGCAAATCCCCGTAAGGCAAGGCAAGGCAAACCCAGGCAACGTAAATCAAGGCAAGGCACAGCAAGGTAAATCCAGCCAAGGCCAATTCAGGCAAGGGAAGCCAAGGCAAATCCAGGGAAAACAAATCCAGGCAAACAAGGCAAGGCAAATCCAGGCAAGGCAAGGCAAGGCAAGGCAAATCCAGGCATGTCAAGGCAAATCCAGAGAAGGCAAATCCTGGCAAGGCAATGCAAGGCAGATCCAGGAAAGGAAAACCCAGGCATAAAAAGGCCAGGCAAAAACAGGCAAGGCAAGGCAAGGCAAGGCATATCCAGGCAATGCAAATCCAGACAAGGCAATTCAAGTTAAATCCGGGCAAGGCAATGCAAAGCAAATACAAGCAAGGCAATTCCAGGCAAGGCATGGCAAAGCAAATCCAGGTAAGGCAGAGCAAGGCAACTTCAAGCAAGGCAAATAAAGGCAAGGAAACGCAAAGCAAATCCGGGCATGGCATATCCAGGCAAGGCAACTCAAGGCCATTCCAGGCAAGGCAAACACAGGCAAGGCAAGGCAAGGCAAGGCAAGGCAAATAGAAGTAATGCAAGCAAGACAAATTCAGGCAAGGCCAGGCAAGGCAAATCCAGGCAATGCAGGCCAAGGGAACCTCGGGCAAGGCAAGGCAAAGCAAATCTGGGTAAGGCAAATCCAGACAAGAAAAGCAAGGCAAATACAGGCAAGACACATCCAGGCAAGGCAAGGTAAGGCAAATCCAGGAAATCAAAAATAAGGCAAATCCAGGCAAGTCAAGGCAATGCAAGGCAAGGAAAATCCAGGCAAGGAAAGACAAGGCAAATTCAGGCAAGCCAAAATAAGGGAAGAAAAATCAAGGCAAAGCAGGGTAAGGCAACTTCCAGCAAGGCAAATACCGGCAAGACAATGCAAGTCAAATCCGGTCAAGGCAAATACAGGAAAGGTAAAGAAAGGCAAGACAAATCCAGGCAAGGTAAATTTAGGAAAGGCAAGGCAAGGCAAATTCAGGCAAGACAAGGCAAGGCAAATCCGAGTAAGGAAAATCCAGGCAAGGTAAGGCAAAGCAAAGCAAATCCAGGCAAAGCAAGGTAATGCAAATCCAGGTAACGTAAAGCAAGTCAAATCCAGGCAAGGCAAGGCAAGGCAAGGCAAATCCAGACAGGGTACATTCAAGCAAGGCAAATACAAGCAAGGTAAGGCAAGGCAAATCCAGCCAAGGCTAGGCAAGATAAACCCAGTCAAGGTATATCGAGGTAAGGCAAGGCAAGGCAAATCCAGGGAAGGCAAATTCAGGCAAGGCACAGCAAAGAAAATCCAGGCAAGGAAAGCAAGCCAAATCCAGGCAAGGCAAATCCAGACAAGGGATGGCAACACACATCCAACCAAGGCAAACCCAGGCAAAGTAAGGGAAGGCAAAGCAAATCCAGGCATGGCAAGGCAAGGCAAGGCAAGGCAAATCCCTGGAAGGCAAATCCAGCCAAGGCAAGAAAAATCAAATTCATGAAAGAAAAAATAGGGTAGTGCAAATCCAGGCAAAACAAATTCAGGCAAAATAAGGCAAGGAAAATCCAGAAAAGAAAATTCAGGAAAGGCAAGGCAAGGCAAATAATGGCAATGCAAATCCAGGAAAGGGAAGAAAAGCAAAGGCAAGTCCATCAAAGGCAAATCCAGGGAAGACAAGGCAAGGCAAATCCAGGCAAGGCAAAACCAGGCAAGTCAAATCTTGGCAAGGCAAAACAAGGCAAATCCAGGAAAGACAATGCAAGGTAAATCCAGGCAAGGCAAATACTGGCAAGGCAAAACAAGGCAAATCCATGCAAGGCAAATCCAGGCAAGGCAAGGCAAGGCAAATCCAGGCAAGGCAAGGCAAATCCAGGCAAGGCAAGGCAAGGTAAATCCAATAAAGGCAAGAAAAATAATTTATTCAAGGCAAAGCAAAACAAATCCATTCAAGGCAAATGCAGGCACAGCAAAGAAAGGATAATCCAGGTAAAGGCAAGGCAAGTCAAATCCAGGCAACGTAAACCAGGCAAGGCAAGGCAAAACAAATCCAGGCAATGCAAGGAAAGGCAAATCCAGGGAAAACAAATCCAGGCAAAACAAGGCAAGGCAAATCCAGTCAAGGCAAATTCAGGCAAGGCAAGGCAAGGCAAATTCAGGCAAGGCAAATCGAGGAATGGAAAGACAAATGCAGCGAAGGCAAATCCAGGTAAGGCAATGCAAGGCAAATTAAGAAAAGGCACACTTATGCAAGGCGAGGCAAACCCAACCAAGGCAAATCCAGGCAAAACAAGGCAAAACAAATCCGGACAAGGCAAGGAAAGGCAAATGTAGGCATGAGTATTTCAGGCAAGGCAGGGCAAGGCAAGTCCAGGCGAGTCAAGCAAAGCAAATCCAGGAAAGACAAGGAAAGGGAAATTAAGGCAAGGAAAATTCAGGCAAGGGAATGCAAGGCAAATCCTCGCTAGGCAAATTCAGACATGGCAAGTCAAGGCAAATCCAGGTAAGGCAATTCCAGACAAGGTACAACAAGGCAAATCCAGGCAAGGAAAATCCAGGGAAGGCAAGGCAAGGCCAATCTCGGCAAGGCAAATCCAGGCAAGGCAAAGCAAGGCAAATCCAGGAAGGCAAGGGAAAGCAAATCCAGGCAAGGATAATCCAGGCAGGGAAAGGCAAGACAAATCCAGGCAAGGCAAACCCAGGCCAGGTAAGGCAAGGCAAGGCAAATCCAGGCAAGGGAAAACAAGGCAAAACCAGGCAAGGCAAATCCAGGCAAGGAAAGGCAAGGCAAATTTAACAAGACAAATACAGGCAAGAAAAGGCAAAGCAAATTCAGGTAAGGCAATTCCAGGCAAGGCACGACAAGGCAAATCCAGGCAAGACAAATCCAGGGAAGGTAAGGCAAGGCCATTTCTGGCAAGGCAAATTCATGAAAGGCAAAGCAACTTAAATCCAGGCAAGGCAAATCAAGGCCCGGCAAGGGAAAGCAAATCCAGGCAAGGATATTCCAGGCAGTGCAAGGCAAGACAAATCCAGTCAAGGCAAAGCCAGGCAAGTTAAGCAAGGCAAGGCAAATCCGGGCAAGGCAAATCCAGGCAAGGCAAGGAAAGGCAAATCCAGGCAAGGCAAGGCAAGGCAAATTTAGGCAAGGCAAATCTAGGCATGGCAGGGCAAGGCAAATACGGGCAAGGCACAAAAAACACATTCAGGCAAGGCAAATTCAGGTAAGTCAAGGTGAGGCAAATTCAGACAAGACACGGCAAGGCAAATCCAGGCAAGGCAAATTTAGGCAATTCAAATCAAGGCAAATATAGGGAAGGCAAATCCAGGCAAGACATGGCAACAAAAATTCAGGCAAGGCAAATCCAGACAAGGCAAAGCAAGGAAAATCCAGGCAAGGCAATTCCATTCGAGGCAAGGCAAGGCAAATCCAGGCATGGCATTCAAACAAGGGAAGGCAAAACAAATTCAGGGAAGGCAAACCCAGGCAAGGTAAGGGAAGTCAAGGCAAATCAAACAAAGCAAATCCAGGCAACAGAAGCAAAGAAAAATCCCAGCAAGGCAAAACAAAGAAAATATAGACAAGGCAAATCAACATAAGGCAATGCAAGGCAAATCCAGGCAAGGCAAGGCAAGGCAAATCCAGATAAGGAAAGGCAAGGTAATACAAATCCAGGCAAAAGACATCCAGACAAGGAAAGGCAAGGCATATCCAGAGAAGTCAAATCCAGAAAATGCAAGGCAGGGCAAATAAAGGCAAGTTAAATGCAGACAAGGCAAGGCAAGGCAAGACAAATTCATGGAAGGCAAATCCAGGCAAAGAAATCAAAACAAGTCCAGGCAAGGCAAAGCAAGGCAAATGGAGGCAAGTCAAATCCTGGCAAGACAGAACAAGGCAAATCCAGACAAGGCAAATGTTGGCAAGGCAAAGCAAGGCAAATCTGGCAAGGCAAATCCATGCACGGTAAAGAAAGGCACATCCAGGCTAGGCAAACCCTGGCAAGGCAAGGAAAGGCAAATCCAGGCAAGGCAAAGCAAGTCAAATCCAGGCAAAGTAAATCAAGGCAAGGCACTGCAAGACAAATCCAAGCACGGAAAATCCAGGGAAGATAAACTAAGGCAAATACACACTAGGCAAATCCAGGCAAGGCAAGGCAAGGCAAACAGAGGCAAGTTAAACCCAGGCAAGGCAAGGGAAGACAAATCCAAGCAAGGCAAATCCAGGCAAGAAGAGGCAAGGCAAATCAAGGTAAGGCAAGGCAAGGTGAAAACAGGCAGGGGAAATCCAGGCAAGTCAAGGGAAGGCAAATTCAGACAAAGCAATGCAAGGCAAATCCACGCAAGGCAAATCCAGGCAAGACAAGACAAGGCAAATCAAGGCAAGAAAAAGCAAGGTAATGCAAATCCAGGCAAAACAAATCCGTGCAAGGCTAGGCAAAGCAAATCAAGGAAAGGCAAATCCAGGAGAGTCAAGGCAAGGCCAATAAAGGCAAGACAAGGCAAGGCAAATCCAGACAAGGCAAGGCAAGGCAAATCTAGGCAAGGCACATCCAGGCAGGGCAATGCAAGGCAAATCCAGTCACAGCAACGAAAGGCAAATCCAGGCTAGGCAAGACAATTCAAATCCAGGAAACCTAAATCCAGGCAAGGAAAAGACAAATCCAGGCAAGGCAAATCCAGGCAAGGTGAGGCAAGGAAAAGCAAAACAGGGCAAGGCAAAACAAGGCAAATCCAGCCAATCAAATCCTGGCAAGGCAGGAAAAGGCAAATCCAGAAAAGGCAATGCAAGGCAAATCCAGGCAAGACAAGGTAAGGCAACGCAAAACAGGGCAAGGCAAAGCAAGGCAAATTCAGCCAAGTCAAATCCTGGCAAGGAAGGAAAAGGCAAATCAGGCAAGGCAATGAAAGGCAAATCCAGTCAAAGAAAGGCAAGGCAAATCCAGGAAAGGCAAATCCAGGAAAGGCAAATCCAGGCAAAACATGGCAAGGCAAATTCAGGCAAGACAAATCAAGGCAAGGCAAGATAAGGCAAGGCAAGGCAAGGTAAGGCAAATACAGGCATGGCAAATCCATTCAAGACAAGGCAAAACAAATTCAGGCAAGACAAATCCACTCAAGGCAAGGCAAGACAAATCCAGGCAAGGTAAAGAAAGGCAAATCCATCCAACGCAAGGCAATGCAAATTCAGGTAAGGCAAGGCAAGGCAAATTCAGGCAAGGCAAATAGAGGCAATGCCAGGCAAGACAAATACAGCCAATGCAAATCCAGGCAAAACAAGACAGGTTAATTTAAGGCAAGTTAGGGCAAGACAACTTTGAGCAAGGCAAATCCACTCAAGGCAAGGCAAGGTAAATCTGGTCAAGACAAATCCAGGCAAGGGATGTCAAGGCAAATCCAGGCAAGGCAAGACAAATCCAGGCAATGCAAGTAGCAAGGAAAATCCAGGCAAGGCAAGGCAAGGCAAATCCAGGTGAAGCAGGGCAAAGCAACTTCAGGCAAGGTAAGGCAAATCTGGACAAGGCAAATCCAGGCAAGGTAAGGCAAGGCAAATATAGGAAAGGAAAATTCCGGCAATGCAAGGCAAATTAACTCAAGGCAAATCCTGGCAAGACAAGGCACGCCAAATCCAGTTAAGGCAAATCCAGGTAAGGCAAGGCAAGGCACATCCAGGCAAGGCATATCCAGGCAAAGAAAAGCAACGCAAGGCAAGTCATGGCAAATACAGGCAAGGCAATGTAAGGTAAGGCAAGGCAAATACAGGCAAAGCAAGGCACGTCCACGCAAATCAAATCCAGCCAAGGCAAGGCAAGGCAAATCCAGGAAAGGCAAGGAAGGCAAGGCAATTCCAGGAAAGGCAATTCCAGGCAAGGCCAGGAAAGTGAAGGAAATTCCCGGCAAGGAAAGACAAGGTAAAACAAGTCATGAAAATTCTAGAAATGTCAAGAGAAAGCAAGGCAAGGCATGGCAATTCCAGAAGAGGCAATTCCCGGCAAAGTAAGAAAGGGCATGGTAAAGAAAGTCAAGGGAAGGAAAGGCAAGGAATTCCAGTCTAGGCAATTCCAGTCAAGGTTATTCTAGGCAAGGCAAGGCAAGGAAAGACAAATCCAGGCAATATAGTTCCAGTGAAGGCAAGACAACGCAAGGGAAGGCAATATCAGGCTAGTAAATTGCATGGAAGGCAATTCCAGGCAAGGCAAGACAAGACAATTCCAGGCAATGCAACTCCACGTAAGGCAAGGTAGAGTAATTACAGGAAAGGCAAATTTTGTCAAGGCAAGGCAAAACAAGTCCAGGCAAGGCAACTCCAAGCCAGACAAGGCAAGGAAATTTTAGGCAAGGTCGGGAAAGTCTACGCAAGGCCAGTAAAGTCAAGGCAATTCCAGGCAAGGCAAGACAAGGTAAGGCAAGGCATGGCAATTTCAGGAAAGGCAATTTCAGGAAAGGCAAGGCAAGGCAATTCCAGGAAAGGTAATTCCAGGCAAGGCCAAGAAACTAAAGGCAATTCCAGGCCAGGAAAGATAAGGCAAGGCAATTCCAGGCAAGAAAATTTCTGGCAAGGCAAGTCAATGCAAGGCCATTACAGGCAAGTAAATTCCAGGCAAGTCTACCCAAGTGAATTGCAGGAAAGGCAAATCCAGGCAAGGCAAGGCAAAGAAAGAAAATTCCAGACAAGGCAAGGCAAGTCTGGGCAATAGCATGCAGGCCAATTACAGGTAAGGCAAAGCAAGGCAGGGCAATTTTACGCAGAGCAATTCCAGACAATGCAAGACAAGGCAAGACAATTCTAGGCAAGGCAATTCCAGGTGAGGTCACGCAAGTCAAATTATGACAATTACAGACAGGGCAATTCCAGGCTAGGAAAGAAAAGGCAATGCAAGGAAATTCCCCTCAAGGCAAAAAGAATTTAGGCAAGAGAATTCATGGCAAGGCAAAACAAGGCAAGGCAGGCCAATTCCAGGCAAGGCAATTCGAGGCAACTCAAGGCAAAAACTTCCAAGCAAGGCAATTCGAGTTGAGGCAAGACAAGGAAAAAAAGGGCAATTCCAGGCAAAACAATTTCAGGCAAGGCAAGGCAATTCCAGGGAATGCAAGACAAGACAAGGCCAGGCAATTCCAGACAAGGAAATTTTAGACAAGCAAGGCAAAACAATTCCAGGCAAGGCAAGGTAAGGCAAGGCAATGCAATTCTAGGCAAGGCAATTCCAGGCAAGGCAATGCAAGGCAAGGCAAGGCAATTTCAATCAAGGCAGTTTCAGGCAGGGCAATTTCTGGCAAAGCAAGGCAAGTTAATTCAAGGCAGGGTAATTGCCAGAAGAACAATTCCAGGCAAGGCAGAACAAGACAAGGCAGGGAAAGCTATTTCCAGGCAAGGTAACTCCAACTAAGGCAAGCCAAGACAATTCCAGGCAAGCAATTCCAGCCTAGGCAAGGAAAGGCAATGCAAGAAAATTCCCAGCAAGGCAAAAAATTTTAGGCAAGGAAATTCAAGGCAAGGCAAAACAAGGCAAAGCAGGCCAATTTCAGTCAAGGCAATTACAGCTAATGCAAGGCAAGAACATTCCAGGCAAGGCAAATCCAGTAAAGGCAAGGCAAGACAATGCAAGGCAAGGCTATTCTAGGTAAGGCAATTCCAGGCGAGGAAAAGCAAGGAAATGCAAGGCAATTCCTGGCAAGGTAATTCCAGGAAAGGCAAGGTAAGACAATTCCAGGCAAGGCAATTCCAGGCAAAGCAATTCTAGGCAAGGCAAGGCAAAATAAGGCAAGGCAAGGCAAAGCAAGGCAAGACAAGGCAATGCCAGTAAAGGCAATGCCAGTAAAGGCAATTCCAGGCAAGGCAAGGCAAGGCAAGGCAAGGAAAGGCAAGACAGGACAATTCTAAGCACAGCAATTCCAGGCAAGGACGGGCAACAGTATGCAGGGCAATTCCAGGCAAGGCTTTTTAAGGCAAGCCAAGGCAATGCAAGGCAATTTTATGAATGTCCATTTTAGGCACGGCGAGGCAAGGCAAGGTAATTTCATGAAAGTCAATTTTAGGCATGGCAAGTCAAGGCAAGACAAGGCAAGGCAATTCCAGGACAAAAAAAAGGCAGAGAAATTCCATGCAGGGCAATTTCAGGCAAAGCAAGGCAGGGAAATTCCCAGCAAGGCAATTCCAGACAATGCAAGGCAAGGCAAGGAAAAGCAATTCGAGGCAAGGTAATTCCAGGCAAGGCAACATAAGTCAAGGCAAAGCAATTCCAGACAAGGTAATTTCAGGCAAGGCAAGGAAAGACAATTCGTAGCAAGGCAATTCAAGGAAAGGCAAGGTAAGGAGAGGCAAGGCAAGATAAGGGAAGGAAGCGCAATTCTAGGCAAGGGAATTCCAGGCAAGGCAATGTAGGGCAATTCCAGGCCAAGCTCTTTAAGGCAAGGCATGACAATGCAAAGCAACTTCAGGAAAGGCCATTATAGGTATGGCAAGGCAAGGCAAGGCAAGGCAACTTCAGGCTAGGCAATTTCAGACAATGCAAGGCAATGCAAATCAAGGAAGGCAATTCAACACAAGACAATCCCATGCAAGAAAAGGCAATGCAGTGCAATTCCAGGCCGCAAATTTCAATTAAGATAATGCAAGGCAGGTCAGATCCAGGCAAGACAAGGCAAGGCAATTATAGGAAAGGATATTCCAGGCAAGGCATGGCAAGCCAAGGTGAAACAATTTTAGTCAGGGCAATTCCATGCTAGGCCAAGGAAGCCAAGGCAAAAAATTTCAGGCAAGGCAAAGCAATACCAGGCAAGGCAAGGAAAGGCAAGGCACTTCTAGGCAAGGCAAGGGAAGACAAGGCAAGACAAAGCAGATCCAGGCAAGGCAGTTCCAGGCAAGGCAATGCAAGGCAAGGCAAGGCAAGACAAGGCCATTGCAGGCAAGGCAATTTCAATAAAGGCAAATCCAAGCAAGGCAAGGCAAGATAAGCCAATTTTAGGCAAAGCAACTCCAGGCAAGGCAAGGTAAGGCAATTCCAGGCTAGGCAATTCCAGGCAATGCAAGGCAAGAAAAAAAATTCCCAGAAAGGCAATTCCAGGCATGGCCAGGAAACTCAAAGCAATTCCAGGCAAGGCAATACAAGGCAATTCCAGGCAAGAAAATTTCTGGAAAGGCAAGTCAATGCAAGGCCATTCCAGGCAAGTAAATTCCAGGAAAGACTAGGCAAAAAAATTGCAGGCAAGGCAAAGCAAGGCAAGGCAATACCAGGCAAAGCAAGGCAGGGCAATTGCAGGCAGGGCAATTCCAGATGACGTAAGGTAAGGCAAGACAATTCTAGGCAAGGCAATTCCAGGCAAGGCAAGACAAGTGAAAGCAAGGTAATTCCAGACAGGGCAATTCCAGGCTAGGCAAGGAATGGCAATGCAATAAAATTCCCAGCATGGGCAAAAATTTTCAGGCAATGGAACTCAAGGCAAGGCAAAACAAGACAAGGCAGACCAATTCCAGGCAAGGTAATTCGAGGTAAGGAAAGGCAAGGCAAAGCAGGTCAATTCCAAGTGAGGCAATGCGAGGCAAGAAAAGACAGGGAAATTTCAAGCAAGGCATTTCGAGGCAAGACAAGGTAAGGCAGAAAAGAGCAATTGCAGGCAAGGCGATTTCAAGCAAGGCCAGGCAAGGCAATTCCAGGCAAGGCAAGACAAGACAAGGCATGGAAATTCCAGGCAGGGAGATTACAGGCAGGTCAAGGAAAGGCAATTCCAGGCGACACAATCATAGGCAAAATAAGGTAAGGCAAGGCAATGCAATTCTACGCAAGGCAATTCCAGGCAAGGCAAGGCAATTTCTGGCAACACAAAGCAGGGCAATTTCAGGCAAGGCAATAGCCAGAAAGGCAAGTCCAGGCAAGGCAAGGCAAGACAAGGCAGGGAAAAGTATTTCCTGGCAAGAAAATTCCAGCTAAGGCAAGGCAAGATAATTACAGGCAATGGAATTCCAGGCAAGCCAAGGCAAGGAAATGCAAAGCAAGGCAATTCTAGGTAAGGCAATTTCAGGTGATGAAAGGCAAGTTGAGGCAATTTGAAGCAAGGCAATTTTAGTCAAGGCAAGGTAAGATAAGGCAATTCCATGCAAAGTTATTCCAGGGAAGGCACAGCAGGGCAATTCCAGGCAAGGAAAAGCAAGGCAAGACAATTCCAAACAAGGCAATTCCAAGCAAGTTAATTCTAGACAACGTAAAACAAGGCAAGGCAAGGCAAGGCAAGGCAAGACAGGGCAATTCCAAGCAAGGCAATTCCAGGCAAGGCAGGGCAAAAGTGTGTAGAACAATTCCAGGCAAGGCTCTTTTAGGCAAGGCAAAACAATAGAAAACAAATTCAGGAAAGTCAATTTCAAAAACGGCAAGGCAAGGCATGGCAAGCAGTTACAGAAAAGGCAAGGCAAGGCAGAAAAAATTTAGGCAGGGCAATCTCAGGCAAAGCAAATCAGGGCAATTCCAGGCAGGGTAATTCCAGACATGGCAAGGCAAGGATAGGCTATTCTAGGCAAGGCAATTCTAGGCAAGGCAATTCCAGGCAAGGCAAGGCAATTTCAGACAAGGTAATTCCAGGCAAGGTAAACAAAAGGCAAATTGAGGCAAGGCAATCTCAGGGAAGGCAGGGTAAGGCAAGGCAATGTGATTTTAGGCAAGGCAATTCCAGTCAAGGAAAGGAAATGCAAGGCAAGGCAAATTTAGTCAAGGCAAGGTAAGGCAACACAAGGCAAGGCAATTGTAGGCAAATCAATTTCAGGAGAGGAAAGGCAAAGCAAGGCATTTCGAAAAAGGTAACTCAAGTCAAGGCAAGGCAAGACAAGGCAATTCCAGGCAAAGCTATTCCACGGAAACAAGACAGGGCAATTCCAGTCAAAAAAAAGCAAGGCAAGGCAAGGTAAGACAAGGCAATTCAATGCAAGGCAATTCAAAGCAAGGGAATTCCAGGCCAGGCAAGGCAAGGCAATTCTAGGCTAGGAAAAGCAAGGCAATGGAAGGCAGTGCAATTCTAAGCAAGGCAATTCCAGACAAGGCAGGGCAAGGCAATGTAGGGCAATTCCCGGAAAAAGAATGCAATGCAAGGCAAGGCAATTTCAGGCAAGGCAATTGCTGACAACGTAAGGCAAGGACATTCCAGGGAAGGCAATTATTGGAAAGGCGATTCCAGACAAGGCAAGGCAAGGCAAGACAAGGCAGGGAATAGTATTTCCAGGCAAGGAAATTCCAGCTAAGGCAAAGCAAGACAATTACAAGCAAGGCAATTTCAGTAAAGCCAAGGCAACGAAACGGAAAACAAGGCAATTCTAGGCAAGGCAATTCCAGGTGAGGAAAGGCAAGGCAAGACAATTCGAAGCAAGGAAATTCCAGTCAAGAAAAGGGAAGATAAGGCAATTCCACACAAAGCTATTCCAGGGAAGGCATGGCAGGGCAATTCCAGGAAAGGAAAAGCAAGGCAATATAAGGCAATTTCAGGCAAGGCAATTCCAGAAAAGACAAGGCAAGACAATTCTGGCAAGGCAATTCCAGGCAAGGCAATTCTAGGCAATGCAAGGCAAGGTAAGGCAAGGCAAGGCAAGACAAAACAATGCCAGGCAAGGCAATTCCAGGCAAGGCAAGAAACGACATGTCAAGGCAATTCCAGACTATGTAATTTCAGGCAAGACAACAAAAGGCAATTTGAGGCAAGGAAATCTCAGGGAAGGCAAGGTAAGGCAAAGCAATGCAATTCTAGGCAAGGGAATTCCAGTCGAGACAAGGCAATGCAAGGCAAGGCAATTCCAGTCAAGGCAAGGTAAGGCAACACAAGGCAAGGTAATTCTAGGCAAATCAATTCCAGGCGATAAAAGGCAAGGCAAAATAATTCAAAACAAGGCAACTCCAGTTAAGGCAAAACATGACAAGGTAATTCCAGGCAAGGTTATTCCAGGGAATGCAAGGAAGGGCAATTCCAGGCAAGGCAAGGCAATGCAATGCAAGGGAATTCCAAATAAGAAAATTCCAGGCCAGACAAGGCAAGGCAATTGCAGGCAATGCAATTCTAGGTTAGGCAAGAAAAGGCAAGGGAAGGCAGTGCAATTTTAGGCAAGACAATTCCAGGCAAGGCAGGGAAAGGCAATGTAGGGCAATTCCAGGCAAGGCAATGCAATGCAAAGCAAGGCAATTTCAGGCAAGGCAATTGCTGGCAATGCAAGGCAAGGCAATTCCAGGCAATGCAAATACCGGAAAGGCAATCCCAACCAAGGCAAGGCAATAGAAGGCAAGGAAAGGTATTTCCAGGCAAAGCAATTCCAGCTAAGGAAAGGGAAGACAATTCCAAGCAAGTCAATTCCAGTCAAGTCAAGCAAGTCAACACAAAGCAAGGCAATTCTAGGCATGAAAATTTCAGTCGAGAAAAGGCAAGAAAAGGCAATTACAGTCAAGGCAAGGCAAGACAAGGCAATTCCACACAAGACTATTCCTGGGAAGGCAAAACAGGGCAATTTCAGGAAAGGAAAAGCAAGGAAAGGCAAGGCAATTCCAGGCAAGGCAATTTCAGGTAAGGCAAGGCAAGATAATTCCTGGCAAGGAAATTCCAGGCAAGGCAATTCCAGGCAAGGCAAGGGACAGAAAGGCAGGGCAAGGCAATGCAATTCTAGGCAATACAACTGCATAAAAAACAATTGCAGGCAGGGCAAGGCAAGACAAGGCATAGACAGGCAATTCCAGGCAAGGATATTCCAGGTAAGGCAAGGCAAAACAATTTTAGAAAAGGCAACTCCAGACAAGGCAAGGCAAGGAAATTCTAGGCAAAGCAATTCCAGGCAAGGGAAGACAACGAAGGGCAAGGCAATTCTAATAAAGGAAAGGAAAGGCAAGTCTGTTCCAGGCAAGGCAATGCAAGGCAAGGCAATGCAAGACAAGGCAAGGCAATGCAAGGCAAGGCAAGGCAAGGCAAGGCAAAGCAAGGCAAAAAAATACAAGGTACGGAAATTCCAGCCAAGGCAATATCAGGCAAGGCAAGGCAATGCAAGGCAATTCTAAGCAAGGCAAGAAAACGCATGGCAAGGCAATTCCAATCAAGAAAAGGCAAAGCAAGGCTGTTCCAGGCAAGGCAATTTCAGGCAATACAAGGTAAGGAAGGCAAAAAAATTTCAGGTACAAAAATTTCAGTTAAGAAAATATCAGGCAAGGCAAGGCAATGCAATGCAAGGCAATTCCAAGCAAGGAAATTTCAGACAAGGCAAGGCAAGGAAAGAAAAGGTAAGGCAAGGCAAGAAAAGGCAGGGCAATTCTAAGCAAGGCAATTCCACATAAGGCAGGGCAAGTCAGGGCAATAGCGGGCAGGGCAAATTCAGGCAAGGCAATGCAAGGCAGGGAAATTCACATTAGGGAATTCCAGAGAAGGCAAGGCCAGAATAGGCGATTCTAGGCAAGGCATTTCCAGGCAAGGCAAGGCGAGCCAAAGCAAGGCAATTGTAGATGGCAATTCCAGACTAGGCAAGACAAGGCATTGTAAGAAAATTTCCAACCAGGCATGGAAATTCTCAGTAAGGCAATTTGAGGCAAGGCAAGGCAAGGGAATTCCAGACAAGGTATTTCAGAGCAATGCAAGGAAAGGCAATTTCCAGAGGGGAATGCAAGGCAGGGCAATTGCAGGCAGGGCAATTGCAGGCAAGGCAAAGGAAGGCAGTGAAATTCAATGCAGGGCAATTCCAGACAAGGCAAGTCAAGGGAAGGAAATTCTAGGCAAGGCAATTTCAGGCAAGGCAATTCGAGTTAAGGCAAGGCAAGACAAGACCAGACAAGTCAAATCCAGGCAAGGCAGTTCCAGGCAAGGCAAGTCAAGGCGAGGCAAGGCCTGGCAATTCCAGGCTAGGCAATTGCAAAAATGGCAATTCTAGGCAAGGCAACGCAAGAAAAGACAATTTTAGGCAAGGCAATTACACGTAAGGCAAGGCAAGGTAATTCCAGGAAAGGCAAATCCAGGCATGGCAAGGCAAGTCAAATCCAGGCAAGGAAAGGCAATTACAGGCGAAAAAATTTCTGGCAAGGCAAGGTAAGGCAATTCCAGGTAAGAACATTCCTGGCAAGGCAAGTCAATGCGAGGCAATTCCAGGCAAGTAAATTCCAGGCAAGGCTAAGCAAGAAAATTGCAGGCAGGGCAAATCCAACCAAGGCAAGGCAAGGAAAGAAAATTCCAGGCAAGGCAAGGCAAGTCAGGGCAATTGAAGGCAGCGCAATTTCAGACAATGCAAGGCAAGGCAAGACAATTCTAGGCAAGGCAATTTCAGGCAAGGCAATTCTAGGCAATGCAAGGCAAGCCAAAGCAAATCAATTCCAGACAGGGAAAATTCAGGCTAGGCAAGGAAAGGCAATGCAAGAAAATTCCCAGCAAGGCAAAAGAATTATAAACCAGAAAATTCCAGGCAAGGCAAGGTAAGGCAAGGCAATGCAATTCTAGGCAAGTCTATTCCATGCAAGGCAATGCAATGCAAAGCAAGGCAATTTCAGGCAAGTCAATTCCTGGCAATGCAAGGAAAGGCAATTCCAGGCAAGGCAATTTCCAGAAAGGCAATTCCAGGCAAGGCAAGGCAAGACAAAGCAGAGAAAGGTATTTCCAGGCAAGGTAATTTCAGCTAAGTGAAGACAAAACAATTCCAGGCAAGGCAATTCCAGTCAAGACAAGGCAAGGAAATGCAAGGCAAGGCAATTTCAGGAAAGGGAAGGCAAGGAAAGTCAATTCGAACCAAGGCAATTCCAGGCAAGGCAAGGCAAGACAAGCCAATTCCACATAAGGCTATTTCAGGGAAGGCAAGGCAGGACAATTTCAGGCAAGGAAAAGCAAGGCAATGCAAGGCAATACCAGGCATGTCAATTCCAGGTAAGGCAAGGCAAGACAATTTTAGGCAAGGCAATTTCAGGCAAGGCAATTCTAGGCAATTCAAGGCAAGGCAAGACAAGGCAATGCCAGGCAAGGCAATTCCAGGCAAGACAAAACAGAGAAAGGCAATTTTAGTTAAGACAAGGCAAGGCAATTCCAGGGAAGACAACCCTAGGCAATGCAAGGCAGGGCAATTCCAGGCAAAACAATTCCCAGAAAGGCAATTCCAGAAAAACTAAGGCAAGAGAAGGCAGGGAAAGACAATTCCAGGCAAGGCAATTTCAGGTAAGAAAAGGCAAGACAATTCAAAAGAAGGCAACTCTACACAAGGCAAGGCAATTTCAGGCCAGGCAATTCTAGGTAAGGCAAGGCAAGGCAAGGCAAGGCAGTGCAATTCCAGGAAGATAACTTTCAGGCAAGGTAATGCAAGGGAGGACAGTTCTGGGCAAGCCAAGGCAAGGCAATTCCAGGCAAGACAAGGCAAGAGTATGTAAAGTAAAACAAGGCAAAGCAGGCCAATTCCAGGCAAGGCAATCTGAAGTAACAAAAGAGAAGAAAAAGCAGGGCAACCCCAAACAAGGCAATTCGAGGCAAGGTAAGGAAGAAAAATTCCAAACAAGGTAATTCGAGACAAAGCAAGGCAGAGAAATTCCAAGCAAGGCAATTTGAGGCAAGGCAACACAAGTAAAAAAGGGCAATTTTAGGCAAGGCGATTTCAGGCAAGGCAAGGAAAGGCAATTACAGGCAAGGCAAGGCAATTCCAGACAAGGTAATTCCAGGCAAGGCAGGGAAAGGCAATTTGAAGCAAGGGAATTTCAAGCAAGGCAAATTAAGGCAAGGCAATGAAATTCTAGGCAAGGCAACACTAGGCAAGGCAACTCAAGGCAAGGCAAGACAATGTAAGAAAAGGCAATTTATGGCAATATAAGGCAGGGCAAGTCCAGGCAGGGCCATTGCCAAAAAGGCAATATCAGGCAAGGCAAGGCATTGTAAGGGAAGGCAATTCCTGGCAATATCATGCAGGGCAAGTCCAGGCAAGCCAATTGCCAACAAAGGCAATTCCAGGCAAAGCAAGGCAAGAAAAGGCAGGGAAAGGCAATTCGAGGAAAGGCAATTGCAGCTAAGGCAAGGCAAGGCAAGGCAATGCAAGAAAAGAAAATTCTAGGCAAGACAACTCCAGGCTAAGAAAGGCAAGGCAAAACAATTCCAAAGAATGCAGTTACAGTCACGGCAAGGCAAGACAAGGCAATTCTAGAAAAGGCTATTCTGGGAAAGGCAAGGCAGGGCAATTCCAGGCAAAGAAAAGTGAGGCAAGGCAATGCAATGCAAGGCAATTCCCAGCAAGAAAATTCCATGCAAGGCAAAGCAAGGCAATTCTAGGCTAGAAATGGCAAGACAAGGGAAGGCAGTCCAATTCCAGGCAAGGCAGGGCAAGACAATGTAGGGCAATTCCAGGCAAGAGTCCCTAGGCAAGGCAAGGCAACACAAGGCAATTTCAGAAAAGTCAATGTTAGGCACGGCAAGGAAAGGCAAGTCAAGCAGAGGCAATTACAGGCAAGGCAAAGCAACCAAGGCAAGTCAAGGAAATTCCAAGAAAGACAACTCCAGGCAAGGCAATCCCATGCAAAGGAAGACAAGGCAGTGCAAGGCAATTCCAGGAAAGTCAATTCCAGTCAAGGCAAGGCAAGGCAGTGCAATTCCAGGCAGGGAAGGGAAATTTCAGGCAAGATAATGCAAGGCCAGTCAGTTCCGGGCAAGACAAGGCAAGACAATTATAGACAAGGCAATTCCAGGAGAGGCATGGCAAGCCAAGGCAAGGCAATTCCAGGCAGAACAATTCCAGACTAGGCAAAGCAAGACAACGCAAAAAAATTCCAGGCAAAGCAAAGCAAGGCAAGGCAAAACAGTCAAGACAAGGAAAGGCAAGGCAATTTCAGGAAAGGCAATTCCAATCACGGAAATTTTAGGCAAGGCAATTCTAGGCAAGGCAAGGAAAGGAGAGAAAAGGCGAGGGAAGGCAAGACTAGGTAAGACAAGGGAGATCAAGGCAACGCTCTTTTAGGCAAGGCAAGGCAAAGCAAGGCAATTACAGAAAAGTCAATTTTAGGCATGGCAAGTCAAGGCAAAGCAAAAAGAGGCAATTTCAGGCAAGGCAAGGCAAGGCAAGACAAGGCAATTCCAGTCAAGGCAAAGCAAGGCAACCCAAAGTAAGGCAAGGCAATTCCAGGCAAGACAATATTAGGCAAGGCTATCCGATTCAAGAAAGGTTAAGGCAATGCAAGGCAATTGCGGGAAAGTCAATTCCAGGCAATAAAAGGCAAGGCAAATCCAGGAAAGTCAAGGCAAGGCAATTCCAGGCAAGGTAATTGCAGGAAAGGCAATTTGAGGCTAGGCGATTTTAAACAAGTCATGGTAAGGCAATTCCAGGCAAGGTAATTTTAGGCAAGGCAAGGAAAGGCAATTCTAGGCAAAGCAATTCCATGGAAGGCAAAGTAAGGCAAGGCAATGCAATTCAAAGCGAGGCAATTCCAGGAAAGGCAAGGCAATTACAGTCAAGGCAAGGTAAGGCAAAACAAGGCAAGAAAATTCTAGGCAAGGCAATTCCAGGGGATGAAAAGCAAGGCAAGGCAATTTGAAACAAGGAAATTCCAGTGAATGCAAGGCAAGACAAGGCAATTCCAGGCATGGCTATTCCAGGGAAGGCAAGGTAGGGCAATTACAGAAAAGGAAAAGGAAGGCAAGGCAAAGCAATGCAATGCAAGGCAATTCCAAGCAAGGAAATTCCAGGCAAGGCAAGGAAAGGCAATTACAGTCAAGGTAATTCTAGGCTATGCAAGGTAAGGCAAGGCAATGTAGGACAAATCCAGGCAATGCTCTTTTAGGCAAGACAACGCAAGGCAAGGCAACTCAAGGCAATTTCACAAAACACAATTTTAGTCACGGCAGGACAAAGCAAGGCAAGGAGAGTCAATTCCAGTCAAGGAAATTCCAGGCAAGGCAAGGCAAGACAATTTCAAGCTAGGCAATTCCAAGCAATGCAAGACAACGCAAGGCAAGGCAAGGCAAGGTAATTCCGGGCAAGGCATGCCATGCAAGAAAAGGCAATTCAATGCAAGGCAATTCAGGGAAAGTCAATTCCAGACGAGGAAAGTCAAGGCAATTCCATGCAAGACAAGGCGTTGAAATTTCAGGCAGGGAAATTTCAGGCAAGGTAATGCAAGCCAGGTGAGTTTTGGGCAAGACAAGGCAAGGCAATTATAGGAAAGGCAATTCCAGGCAAGGCAAGCCAAAGTAAAACAATTCCAGGCATGGCAATTCCAGGTTAGGCAAATAAAGGCAACGCAAAAAAATTATAGGCAAGGCAAGGCAATACCAGAAAAGGCAATGAAGGGCAAGGCAAATAAAGTTAAGGCAAGAAAAGCCAAGGCAATTTCAAGCAAGGCAATTCAAGGCAAGGCAATTCTAGGAAAGGCAAGGGAAGGAAAGACAAGGCAAGGCAAAACAAGGCAAGACAAATCAAATACAGGCAAGGCAGTTCCAGGCAAGGCAAGGCAAGGCAAAACAAGGCAAGAGAATACCAGGCTAGGCAATTGCAGGAAATGCAATTCCTGGCACGGCAAGGCAAGACAAAGCAATTCCAGGCAAGGCAATTTTACATAAGTCAAGGCAGGGCAATTCCAAGAAAGGCAAATCAAGGAAAGGAAAGGCAAGACACTTAGAAGCAAGACAACTCCAGGCAAAATAAGGCAAGGCAATTCCAGGCTAGGCAATTTTAGGCAAGGCAAGGCAAGGCAAGGCAATTCCAGACAGGGCCAGGAAAGTCAAGGCAATTCCTGGCAAGCCAAGAATAGTCAATACAAGGCAAGGAAATTCCAGGCAAGTCTAGGCAAGGAAATTGCAGGCAAGAAAAATCCAAGCAAGGCAAGGCAATTCCAGGCAAGGCAAGGCAAGGCAGGGATATTGCAATCAGGGCAATTTCAGGCAAGGCAAGTCAAGGCAGGGCAAATACAGGCAGGGCAATGCCAGATAATGCAAGGCAGGGCAATGCCAGATAATGCAAGGCAAGGCAAAACAATTCTAGTCAAGACAATTCCAGTCAAGGCAAGGCAAGCCAAAGCAAGGCAATTTCAGACAGGGCATTTCCAGTCTAGGTAAGAAAGGGCAATGCAAGAAAATTTTCAGCAAGACAAAAGAATCCATGCAAGGGAATTCAAGGCAAGGCAGGCCAATTTCAGGCAAGGCAATTCGAGGCAAAGTAAGGCAGGGAAATTCCAAGAAAGTCAATTTGAGGCAAGGCGAGGCAAGGCAAAGAAAGGCAATTCCAGGCAAGGCGATTTCAGGCAAGGCAAAGCAAGGCAATTCCAAGTAAGGCAAGACAAGACAAGGCAAAGCAATTCCAGACACAGAAATTTCAGGCAAGGCAATTCAAGGCAGGGCAATGTAATTCTAGGCAAGGCAATTCTAGGCAAGGGAAGACAATTTCAGGCAAAGCAATTTCAGGCAAGGCAATTCCTGGCAATGTAAGGCAAGGCAATTCCAGGTGAGACAATTGCCGGAAAGGCACCTCCAAGCAAGGCAAGCTAAGACAAGGCAGGGAATGGTATTTCCAGGCAAGGCAATTCCAGCTAAGCAAGGCATTTTCAGGAAAGTCAATTTGAATTAGACTCTCGACTACTTCATAGAAGTGTATTATACACTGAGGCCCTGAATGAGTGACCATATGAAATAAACTCACTGATGATACACACCTGGGGAATAGTCAGAGTCCATGCCATATGGCCACACAATCAGAGCATTACTGAAATATGCACACCTGGGAAATAGACAGGATTCTATTTCATATGACCACTGATTGACAGCCTCATTGAATAATGCACACCCGGACATTAATCAGGAGGCTATGTCATACGAACATTCTTTCAGAGCCTCTGTGAATAATACACACCGAGGGAATACTCAGGAGTCTATTATATAGGCCCTCTCATTCAAAACCTCACTGAAGAATGCACACCTGTTTTATACACAGGAGTCTATTTCATACAGCCACTCATTCAGCACCTCACTGAATGATACACACGTGAGGAATTGTCAGGACTCTATTTAATATAATCACCCATTATGAGCCTCACTGAATTATGTATCTCTTGGAATCCTGAGGAGTCTGTTTCCTATCGACCTCCTTTCCGAGTCTAACAGAAAAATGAACACATGCGAAAATGTAAAGAGTAAATTTTGTATGGTCCCTCCTTTAGAGCCTCATTGAATAATATATACCTGGAGAAAAATTTGAAGTCTCTTTCATATGGCCATTCATTCAGAGCATCAGTATAGAATGCACACCTGTGAAGTGGCCAGGTGTCTCTTTGCTTTGGCCACACATTCAGAACATCAGTGAATAATACACAACTGTGGTATAGTCAGGAGTCTTTCACATATGGCAAATCATTCAGAGCCTCACTGACTGATACACACCTTGGGAATAGTCAGGATTCTGTTTAATATGACCACTCATTATGAGGCTCAGTGAATAACGCATGTCTGTGAAGTACTGATATATAATTCATATTGCCCCCACTCTGATATTTCCTGAATAATACACACCTGTGGAATAATCAGAAGTCTATTTCATATGGCTACTCATTAGGACCCCCAAGAAATAATACACAACTCGGGAATAGTCAGTAGTGTATTTAATATGGCCACTCAGAGAATCAGTGAATAATGCACACATGAGGAATACTCAGTGAATATTAAGAGTCTTTTTCACATGGCCACTCAGAGCCTCAGTGAATAATGCACACCACGGTATTAGTCAGGAGACTCTTTCGTATGATGGCTGATTCAGTATCTCACTGAATGATACACACATAAAGAATTGTCAGGATTCTATTCCATATAAACACCCATTCAGAGCCTTACTGAATTAAACACAATGAGGCAATAGTCAGGAGTCTATTTCATATGGCTTCTCATTCAGAGCTTCAGTGAATAATGAACACCTGTGGAGTAGTCAGGTCCCTATTTAAGATAGCCACAAATTAAGCACCTCCCTAAATGATACCCACCTGTGTGATAGGAGTCTATTTGATATGGACACTCATACAGAAGCTCTTTGAATAATACACATGTGGGGAATAATCACTAGCCTGTTTCATATGGTGATTCATGTAGAGAATCAATGAATAACGCACACCTGTGGAATAAAATGGAATCTATTTCATATGGCCACTCTTTCAGTGTTTCCTTGAATAATATATATATATATGGAATAGTCAGGAATCTCTTTCATATGGCCACTCGTTCAGGCCTTAGTGAACAATACATGCCTGGGAAATAGTCAAGAATCTACGCACACCTGTGGAACAGTCACGAGTCTCACTTATTCAGAGTATCATTCAATAATACACACCTGGGGAAGAGTTAAGAGTCTACTTCATATAGTCACTCACTTAGAGCCTCAGTGAATAATACACACCTGGGGAATAGACATTAGACTATTTTATATGGCCACAATATCAAAACCTGAGTGAGTAATGCCCAACTTTGAAAGAGTGAGGAGTCTATTTCATATGCCCACTTAATTAGAGTCTCATTCAATAATACACACCTGAGGAATAGTCAGGAATCTATTTTATATGGTCACTAACTCAAATCCTCATTAAATAATACACACCTGTGGAATAGTCAGGAGGCTATTTCATATGGCCAAACTTTCAGAGCCTCAGTGAATAATGCATACCGGGGAATACCCAGGACACTATTACATATGTCTTCTCATTCAGAGTTTCACTGAATAAGGAATACCTCTAGAGTAGTCTAGAATAGTCAGAAGTCTGTTTCATATAGCTACACATTCAGAGCCTCACTGAATAATACACACCTGGGGGAGAGTCAGGACTCTAATTCATAAAGCCACTCTTTCAGAGCCCAACCTAAAAATGCACTCCTGGGAGTATTGTGGAGTCTCTTTCCTATGGCCACTCATTCACAGCCTCTTTGAAGAATACACATCTATGGAAAAGTCAGGAGTGTATTTCACATGGCCACTCTCTCAGAGCCTCAGTGAATCATACATACCTGGGGAATACTCAGGAGTCTATTTTATATAGCCAATCATTCAGACAATCATGAAATAATGCACACTTGCGAAATACTCTGGAGTTTATTTGATATGATGGTTCATTCAGTGACTCAGTGGAAAGTGCACACCTGAAAAATAGTCAGGAGGCTATTTTTTGTAGCCACTCATCCATACCCTTAGTAAGTAATACACACCTGTGGAACAGTGAGAAGTCTATTTCTTGTGGCCACTTTTTCAGAAACTCACTGAATGATACACACCTGGTGAATAGTCAGAGTCTATGTCATATGGCCACTCAATCAGAGCATTACTGAATGATGCACAATTGGGAAATAGTCATAATTCTATTTCATATGACCATTGATTAAGAGCCTCGTTGAATAATGCACACCTGGGCAATAATCAGGAGGCTATGTCATATAAACACTCATTCAGAACCTCAGTGAATAATGCATACCTATGGAGTAGCCAGGAGTGTATTTTATACAGCCACTCATTCAGAGCCTCAGTGAGTAATACGCACCAGTGGAATAGTCAAGATTCCATGTCATATGGCCAGACACTCATAGCCTCAGTGAATAACGCACAAATGTACAGTACTTAGCAGTCTATTTCATATACCCAATCATTCAGAGATTCCCGGAATAATACAAACATGGGGGATAGACAGCATCCTATTTTATATGACCACTCATGCAGAGCCTCAGTGAGTAATACACACATGGGGAAGAGTTAGGAGTCTACTTTAAATAGCCACTCATTTACAGCCACAGTGAATAATGCACTCTGGGGAGTAGACACTAGTCTATTTTATATGGCACAAAATCAAAGCCTGAGTGAGTAATGCACAACTTTGGAATAGTCAGTAGTCTATTCCAAATGCCCACTTATTCAGAGTCTCAGTCAATAATACACACCTGGTGAATAGTCAGGAGTCTATTTCATATGGTCACTAACTCAAAACCTCTTTTTTTAGAGAAGGAAAGAAAGAAAAAAATGAGTAAAGGAAAGAAAAAAGAGGAAGAGAAAGAGGGAGGGTGAATGGAAATATTGCTTTACCCTGAAAAAAATGGGTATTAATAATGACCAATCAATGTTTCATTTAAACCTATGAGTAGGTGTGATGTGGTATTGACAAGAATGTATATTTTGTGTATTTGAAGTGGAGAGCTCTGTATATATTTATTAAGTTTACTTGTTCCGAATCTGAGTTCAAGTCCTTGATATCCTTATTAATTTTCTGTCTCATTGAATCTAAGTCTATGTAGTAACACCCAAAACCTCTTTAAATACACACCTGTGGACTAGACCAAAGACTCTTTCATATGGCCAAACTTTTAGAACCTCAGTGAATAATGCATACCTGGGGAATACTCAGGACACTATTACATATGGCCTCCCATTCCGTGTTTCACTTAATAAGAAACACCAGTAGAGTAGTCAGAAGACTATTTCCTATAGCCAGACATTCATAGACTCACTGAATAATATACACCTGGGAGAAAGTCAGGAATATTTTTCGTATGTCCACTCATTCAGAGCCCAACCTAGAAATGCATGCCTGGGGAGTGTTCAGGAGTCTCTTTCTCACGGCCACTCATTCAGAGCCTCACTGAATAATAAACACCTATGGAAAAGTCAGGAGTGTATTTCACATGGCCACTCATTCACAGCCACAGTGAAAAATCATACATACCTGGGGAATACTCAGGAGTCTATTTCATATAGCCACTTACTCAGAGACTCACTTAATAAAGCACACCTGGGGAATAGTCCTGAGTCTATTTGATATGACCGTTCACCCAGTGCCTCATTGGAAACTGCACACCTGAGGAATACTCCAGGGACTATAGTCAGGAGTCTATTTCATACATTCAGATCATCAGCGAATAATGCACACCTGTGGTATAGTCAGGAGTCTATTTCATAAGGCTATTCAGAGGCTGAGTGAATAATACACACCTGGGGAATAGTCTGGAATCTATTATATATTACCACTTATTCAGAGCCTCAGTGAATAATGCACACCTGGGAAATAGGATTCTATTTCATATGGACACTCTTTTAGAGCTTCCCTTAATAATACACACATTGGGGAGAGTCAGGAATCTGTTTCTTATGGCCACTGACTGAGACTCCCAAGGAATAGTACACACTTGGGGAATTGTCAGGAGTCTATTTCATATGGCAACCTTAGTAAATTAGACACACCTGGGGAATGGTCAGGAGTGTATTTCAATTAAGCACAAACTAAGAGGCTCAGTGAATTATACACAACTGGGGAAGGATCAGGAGTCAATTTTATCTGTCCTCTCACTCAGAGCTTCATTGAGTAATGCACTCCTTCGGAATAGTCAGGAGACTAATTGATATAGCTAGTCATTCAGAGCCTCTCTGAATAATATGCACTTTGGGGATATTTAGGTGTCTATTTCTTATTACCACTAATTCAACGCCTTAGTAAATATTGGATACCATACCTGGGGAGTACTCAGCAATCTATTTCATATGGCCACTGATTCCTCACCTGAGTAATGCACACCAGGGGAATAGTCAGGATTCTATTTCTTTTGAACACTCATTCAGAATTTCACTGAATAATGCACACATTTGGAATACTGAGGATTCTGTTTCACATGGCCACTCATTCAGAGCCTCTCTGAATGATACACCCCTGTGGAATAGTCAGGAGTATGTTTTATATAGCCACTCCTTCAGAACCTCAGTGAATCTTGCGCACCTGAGGAATACTGAGGATTTCATTTCAAATGACCCTTAATTCAAAGCCTCAGTGAATACACACATGGGGAATAGTCAGGGGTCTATTTCATATGGCCACTCATTCAGAGCCTCAGTGAATGACACACACTTGGGGAATAATCAGGATTCTATTTCATACGACCAGTATTGAGGGCCAAACTGAGTAATGCACACCTTGGGAATAGTGAGGAGTCTGATAGGAACACTCTTTCAGCGCATCAGTGAATAATACACACCAGGGGAATACTGAGGAGTCTGTTTAATATTGCCCCACATTCACAGCCTCTCAAAGTACTGCAAGTTTGGGGAATTGTCAGAAGTTTATTTAGAATGGCCACTCATTCAGATACTCAGTGAAAAACACACACCTAGGGAATAGTGAGGATTTTATTTCCAATGGCTACACATTCAGAGCCTCAGTGAATAATGCACACCAGAGGAATAGTCAGGAGTCTATTTCATATGCCCACTCTTTAAGAGTCTCACTGAATAACTCACCCCTGTGGAGTACTGAGAGATATATTTCATATAGCCACTCATTTTGTGCCTCATTGAATAATACACACCTGGGTCATAGCCAGGATTTTATTTCTTCAGGCAAATCATTCAAAGGTTCAGTGAATTATACACACCTGGGACATAGTCAGGAGTCTACTTCATATTGCTCCTCATTCAAAGCCTAAGTGAACAATGAACACCTTTTGAGTCCTCAGGAAAATATGTCATATGACCTCTAACTCAGCACCTCACTGAATGATAGCCACTCATTTACAGCCTCAGTGAATAAGGCATACCTGGGGAATAGACACTAGTCTATTCTATGTGGCCACAAAATCAAAGCCTGAGTGACTAATGCACAACTTTGGAATAGTCAGTAGTCTATTCCCTATGCCCATTTATTTAGAGTCCCAGTCAATAATACACACCTGGGGAATAGTCAGGAATGTATTTCATATGGTCACTAACTCAAAACTTCATTAAATAGTACACAACTTTGGACTAGTTTGGAGACTATTTCATATGTCCAAACTTTCACAGGCTCAGTTAATAATGCATACGTGGGGAATACTCAGGACGCTATTATATATGGCCTCTCAATCAGAGCTTAACTGAATATGGAACACCTGTAGAGTAGTCAGAAGTCTATTTCTTTTTTATTGCATTTTAAGTTTTGGGGTACATGTACAGGACATGCAAGATAGTTGCATAGGTACACATGGCAGTGTGATTTGCTGTTTTCCTCCCTTTCATCCACATCTCACATTTCTCCCCATGCTATACCTCCCCAACCCCGCTTCTGTGCCTCCCCTATTCCCCCCAATAGACCCTAGTGTGTAGTGCTCCCCTCCCTGTGTCCATGTGTTCTCACTGTTCATCACCCGTCTATGAGTGGGAACATATGGTATTTCATATTCTGTTCTTGTGTCAGTTTGCTAAGGATGATGTTCTCTGGATTCATCCATGTCCGTACAAAGGACACGAACTTATCGTTTTTGATTGTTGCATAATATTCCATGGTGTATATGTGCCACATTTTCCCAGTCCAGTCTTTCATTGTTGACCATTTGGGTTGGTTCCAGGTTTTTGCTATTGTAAATAGTGCTGCAATGAGCATTCGTGTGCATGTGTCTTTATAGTAGAATGATTTATAGTCCTTGGATATATACCCAGTAATGGGATTGCTGAGTCAAATGGAATTTCTATTTCTTGGTTTTTGAGGAATTGCGACACTGTCTTCCACAATCGTTGAACTAACTTACACTCCCACCAGCAGTGTAAAAGTGTTTCTATTTCTGCACATCCTCTCCAGCATCTGTTGTCTCCAGATTTTTTAATGATTGCCATTCTAACTGGTGTGAGGTGGTATCTCAATGTACATTTGATTTGAATTTGTCTAATGACCAGTGACAATGAGCAATTTTTCATAAGTTTGCTGGCCTCATGTATGTCTTCTTTTGTCAAGTGTCTGTTCATATTATTTGCCCATTGTTTTGAATGGTCTTTTTTGTTTTTTCTTGTAAATCTGTTTGAGTTCTTTGTAAAGTCTGGATATCAGCCGTTTTTCAGATGAATAAACTGCAAAATTTTTTCCCATTCTGTAGGTTGCCAATTTACCTAATGACGGTTTATTTTGCCATGCAGAAGCTATGTATTTTGATTAGGTCCCATTTGTCTATTTTGGCTTTTGTTGCCAATGCTTTTGGTGTTTTGTTCATGAAGTCCTTGCCTACTCCTATGTCCTGAATGGTTTTGCCAAATTTTTTTCTCGGGATTTTAAGGTGCCAGGTCTTATGTTTAAGTCTTTAATTTATCTGGAGTTAATTTTAGTGTAATGTGTCAGGAAAGGGTCCAGTTTCTGCTTTCTGCACATGGCTAGCCAGTTTTCCCAACACCAATTATTAAACAGGGAATCCTTTCCCCATTGCTGGTTTTGTCAGGTTTATCAAAGATTGTATGGTATTAGGTATGTTTTGTTGCCTCCGATGCCACTGTTCTTTTCTATTGGTCTATATCTCTGTTTTGGTACCAGTACCATGCTGTTTTGATTACTGTAGCCTTGTAGTATAGTTTGAAGTCCGGTAGTGTGATGCCTCCTGCTGTGTTCTTTTTGCTTAAAGTTGACTTGGCTATGTGGGCTCTCTTTTGGTTCCATATGTAGTTTAAAGTGGTTTTTTTTCAGTTCTGTGAAGAAGGTCATTGGTAGCTTGATGGGGATAGCATTGAGTCTGTAAATTACTTTGGGCAGTATGGCCATTTTCACGATATTGATTCTTCCTAACCATAAACATGGAATGTTTCTCCATCTGTTTGTGCCCTCTCTTATTTCGTTGAGCAGTAGTTTTTAGTTCTCCTTGAAGAGGTCCTTTACATTCCTTGTTAGTTGTATTCCTAGGTATTTTATTGTCTTTGTAGCAATTATGATTGGCAGTTCTTTCTTGATTTGGCTCTCTTTCAGTCTGTCATTGGTGTATAGGAATGCTTGTGATTTTTGCACATAGATTGTGTGTTCTTGGCCTTGCTGAAGTTGCTTATCAGATTCAAGAGTTTTTGGGCTGAGACGATGGGGTCTTCTAGATATACTATCATGTCCTTTGCAAATAGAGACAATTTGACTTCCTCCTTTCCTATTGGAATACCCTGTATTTCTTTCTCTTCCCTGATTGCTCTGGCTAGAACTTCCAGTACTATATTGAAGAGGAGTGGTGAGAGATGGCATCTTTTTCTAGTGCCAGATTTCAAAGGGAATCCTTCCAGGTTTTTCCCATTCAGTATAATATTGGCTGTTGGTTTGTCGTAAATAGCTTTTATTATTTTGAGATATGTTCCATCAATAAAGTGTTTAATGAGGGCTTTTAGCATAAAGGGCTGTTGAATTTTGTCAAAGGCCTTCTCTGCATCAATTGTGATAATCATGTGGTTTTTGCTTTTGGTTCTATGTATGTGGTGAACTACGTTTACAGACTTGGGTATGTTGAACCAGCCTTGCATCCCCGGGATGAATCCTACTTGATCATGGTGGATAAGCTTTTTGATGTGCTGTTGCAATCAGCTTGCCAGTATTTTATTGAAGATTTTTGCATCTATGTTCATCATGGATATTGGCCTGAAGTTTTCTTTTCTTGTTGAGTCTCTGCCAGGTTTTGGTATCAGGATAATGTTGGTCTCATAAAATGATTTGGGAAGGATTCCCTCTTTTTGAATTATTTGGAATAGTTTCAGAAGGAATAGTAACTGTTTCTATTTGTGGGTCTGGTAGAATTCAGCTGTGAACCCATCTGTACCTGGGCTTTTTTTTGTGTGGTATGCTCTTAATTGCTGCCTCAACTTCAGACCTTGTTATTGGATTATTCATAGTTTTGGCTTCCTCCTGATTTATGCTTGGGAGAAATCAATTGTCCAGAAATTTATTCATTTATTCCAGGTTTACTAGTTTATGTGCATAGAGTTGTTTGTAATATTCTCTGATGATGGTTTGAATTTCTGTGGAATCTGTGGTAATTTCCCCTTTATTGTTATTTATTGCATCTACTTGGTTATTCTGTCTTTTTTTGTCAATCTGGCTAGTGGTCTGTCTACTTTGTTGATCTTTCAAAAAAACCAACTCTTGGATTTATTGATTTTTTTGAAGGTTTTTTTGTGTCTCTATCTCCTTCAGTTCTGCTCTGATCTTAGTTATTTCTTGCCTTCTACTAGGTTTTGAGTTTTTTTGATCTTGCTCCTCTAGCTCTTTCAATTTTGATGATAGGGTGTCAATTTTGGATCTCTCCACTCTTCTCATGAGGGCACTTATTGCTATATATTTTCTTCTAGAGACTGCTTTAAATGTGTCCCAGAGATTCTGGTATGTTGTGTCTTCGTTCTCGTTGGTTTTGAAGAACTTCTTTATTTCTGCCTTCATTTCATTGTTTATCCAATCAACATTCAAGAGCCAGTTGTTCAGTTTCCATGAAGCTGTGCGGTTCTGAGTTAGTTTCTGGATTCTGAGTTCTAACTTGATTGCACTATGGTCTGAGTGACTGTTTGTTATGATTTCAGTTGTTTTGCATTTGCTGAGGAGTACTTTACTTCCAATTATGTGGTCAGTTTTAGAGTAGGTGTGATGTGGTGCTGAGAAGAATGTATATTCTGTGGATTTGGGGTGGAGAGTTCTGTAAATGTCTATCAGGATTGCTTGTTCCAGGACTGAGTTCAAGTTCTGGATATCCTTGTTAATTTTCTGTCTGGTTAATCTGCCTAACATTGACAGTGGAGTGTTAAAGTCTCCCACTATTATTGTGTGGAAGTCTAAGTCTCTTTGTAAGGCATTATGAACTTGCCTTATATATCTGGGTGCTCCCATATTGGGTCCATATATATTTAGGATCGTTAGCTCTTCTTGTTGTATCGATCCTTTTAACATTATGTAGTGTCCTTCTTTGTCTCTTTTGATCTTCTAATGTCTTCTTTGTCTCTTTTGATCTTTGTTGCTTTAAAATCTATTTTATCAGAGACGAGAATTGCAACTCCTGCTTTTTTTTTTTTGCTATCCATTTCCTAGCTGGCTGTTTTGCCTTTTAGTTGATGCACATTCTTCATTTTGTTGATGCTCTTTAGATTTGGTTTGTTTTTGGAATTGCTGGTACTGGTTGTTCCTTTCTATGTGTAGTGCCTCTTTCAGGAGCTCTTGTAAAGCAAGGCTGGTGGTGACAAAAATCTCTGAGTACTTGCTTGTTCACAAAGGATTTTATTTTTCCTTCACTTATGAAGCTCAGTTTGGCTGGATATGAAATTCTGGGTTGAAAGTTCTTTTCCTTAAGGATGTTGAATATTGGTCCCCATCCTCTTCTGGCTTGTAGGATTTCTGCCGAGAGATCTGCTGTGAGTCTGATGGGCTTCCCTTTGTAGGTGATCCGACCTTTCTCTCTGGCTGCCGTTAGCATTTTCTCCTTCATTTCCACCCTGGTCAATCTGACGATTATGTGCCTTGGGTTGTTCTTGTTGTGGAATATCTTTGTGGTGTTCTCTGTATTTCCTGGACTTGAATATTGGCCTGCTTTGCTAGACTGGGGAAATTTTTTTGGATAATATCCTGAAGAGTATTTTCCAGCTTTCTTTCTTTTAATCACATTCAGGTACACCTATCAAACGTAGATTAGGTCTCTCACATAGTCCCACATTCCTTGGAGACTTTATTTATTCTTTTTGCGCTTTTTTTCTCTAATCTTGCCTTCTTGTTTTATTTCATTGAGTTGATCTTTGGCCTCTGATATTCTTTCTTCTGCTTAATCAATTTGGCTGTTGAGACTTGTGCATGCTTCAGGAAGTTCTCATGCTGTGTTTTTCAGCTCCATCAATTCACTCATATTTCTTTCTAAGTTGTCCATTCTTGTTATCATTTCCTCAAATCTTTTTTCAAGGTTCTTAGTTTCTTTGCATGGAGTTAGAACGTGTTCTTTTAGCTCAGGAAAGTTTCTCATTACCCACCTTCTGAAGTCTGATTCTGTCATTTCATCACACTTATTATCCATCTAGCTTTGTTCCCTTGCTGATTGTGGTCCTTTGTAGGAGGCGTGGTGTTCCGGTTTTGGGTGTTTTCCTTTTTTTGTGCTGGTTTCTTCCCATCTTTGTGGATTTATCCACCTGTCGTCTGAGTAGTTGCTGATTTTTTGATTGGGTCTCTGAGTAGAGGCATAGATTGTTGATGATGAAGTATTTCTGTTTCTTAGTTTTCCTTCTAACAGTCTAGCCCCTCTGCTGTAAGACTGCTGAGGTCTACTCCAGGCCCTGCGTGCCTGGAGAATACCTGTAGCAACTGCGGAAGGGTGAGGGTTACTACCAGTTTCTTCTTTTGCTATCTTTGTTCCAGAATGATGTCCACCAAATGTCAGTCTAATCAGTCCTTTGTGAGGTGAATATTTGGATATACAGGGGTCAGGGAGACAGTCTGTACTTTATAGGAGCTCATGTGCTGAGCTATGAGCACCGTTGTTCTTTCAGGGCTTCTAGGCAGGTACGTTTAAGTCTGCTGCAGTAGAACTCATAAAGACCCTTTTTTCCTCAGGTGCTCTGTCCCAGGGAATTAGGGCTTTATTTATGAGTATCCATTGCACTGTCCTGCCCAGCAAGAAGGCAGTCTAGTCACTGCCTGCCTGCCAAGGCTCTGCCCTGCTGCCGTGGTCTCTGCCCTGCTGCCGTGGTCTCTGCCCTGCTGCTGTGGGCTCCTTCCTGTTGCCATGGACTCTGCCCTGTTTTCGTGGGCTCCACCCTGCTGCTGAGTGTAATTCCCTGTATTCCTGTGTATATGAGTGTGGTTAGAACTGCCATGGCGATGGTGGCCTGCCTCTGTAATGGTGGACCTCTCTGTTATGACAGGTTGCCTTGGCAATGGCAGGCTGTGTCAGCAATGGGAGAGTACCTCAGTAGGGACGGAATGCGTCAATAATGGCATCCGCCCCACCCCCACCGAGCTGCACAGTCCTGGGTTTAGCTGTGCTTGCTGTGAAACTCTCAACCCAGAGCGTTTCAAATTGCTGTTTTTATTGTTTTTTGGGGGTGGCACCCTCCGAGCCTGATCACCTGGCTCCCTGCCTCAGAGCCCTTTTTTTTGAAGTTGAATGGTTGACTCTCTCCCAGGTGTTTCAGTCGCCTGCTGAAAGGGCACCAGGAACTGTGTGATTTCCCATGCAGTTACCCACTGCACCGCCTCAAACAATGTTGCTGCCCGGGAATCTCCTGTCCTGACTCACTGTTTAAGTCCCATTTAATCAGATGATTGTGCTAATCTGCCTTCCCAAATCTCAAATTTCTGGTTTAAGAAGGCAACCAGACCATTGTATTTTGTATAAAGTGCTACAGAGCTGCAGCACAGTGCAAAACGGCCATGCAAGCTGAAACAGCTGCGCTGGCAGCCTGTGGGGCTCTGACACCTGGGAATCTTCTGGTCTGTGTGAAATAAAGATCTGTCTGGAAATGCGGCGTCCACTCACCCTCTGTGCTTTCACTGGAAGTTGCAATCCTGAGTTGCTCCCATAGCACCATCTTCTCTTCTCCTCTAGAAGTTTATTTCATAGAGTCACACATTCAGAGCCTCACTGAATAATATACACCTGGGAGAAAGTAAGAATTCTATTTTGTATGGCCACTCATTCAGAGTCCAACCTAAAATGCACGCCAGGGGAGTATTTAGGAGTCTCTTTCCTATGGCCACTCATTTAAAACCTCCCTGAATAATACACACCTATGGAAAAGTCAGGAGCAGATTTCACATGGCCAGTCATTCAGAGGCTCAGTGAAGAATTATATATACCTGGGGAATACTCAGGAGTCTATTTCATATAGCCACTTATTCAGAGACTCACTGAATAATGCACACGTAGGAAATAGTCTGGAGTCTATTTGATATGACAGTTCACCCAGTGCCTCATTGAAAAATGCACACCTAAGGAGTAGTCAAGAGACTATAGTCAGGAGTCTAGTTCATATGGTCATTTGTTCAGAAATTCACTGAATGATACACACCTGGGGAATAGTCAGAGTGCATGCCATATGGCCACTCAATCAGAGCACTACTGAATGATACACACCTGGGAAATAGACAGGATTCTATTTCATATGACCACTGATTGAAAGCCTCATTGAATAATGCACACCCGGACATTAATCAGGTGACTATGTCATATGAACACTCCTTCAGAGCCTCAGTGAATAATACACAACTAGGGAATACTCAGGAGTCTATTACATAGGATCTCTAATTCAAAGCCTCACTGAACCCTTGTTGGGTACTCAGGAGTCTATTTCTTATGGCCACTCATTCGGCACCTCACTGAATGATACACACGTGGAGAATAGTCAGGATTCTATTTAATATGAACACCCATTATGCGCCTCGCTGAACTATGTATGCTTTGAAATCCTGAGGAGTCTATTTCCTATCGACCCCCATTGCGAGTCTAACAGAAAAATTAACACATGCAAAATTGTAAGGAGTAAATTTCGTATGATCCGTCCTTTAGAGACTCATTGAATAATGTATACCTGGAGAAAAATTTGGAGTCTCTTTCATATGGCCATTCATTCAGAGCAGCAGTAAATAGTGCACACCTGTGGAGTGGCCAGGTGTCTATTTGCTTTGGCCACACATTCAGAACATCAGTGAATAATACACATCTGTAGTATAGTCAGGAGTGTATTTCATAAGGCCCCTCATTCAGAGGCTGAGTGAATAATACACAGCTGGGGAGTAGTCAGGAATCTATTGTATATTGCCACTTATTCAGAGCCTCAGTGAATAATGCACACCTGGGAAATAGGATTCTATTTCATATGAACACTCTTTCAGAGCCTCCTCGAATAATACACACAATGGGGAGAGTTAGGAATTTGTTTCTTATGGCTTCCCACTGAGACTCTCAGGGAACAGTGCACACTTGTGGAATTGTCAGGAGTCTATTTCATATGGCAACTCATAAAGAACCTCAGTGAATAAGACACACCTGGGGAATAGTCAGGAGTGAATTTCAATTAAGCACACACCAAGAGGATCAGTGAATTATGCACAGTTGAGGAAGGATCAGGAGTCAATTTCATCTGGCCTCAGAGTTTTATTGAATAATGCACTCCTGTGGAATAGTCAGAAGCCTAATTGATATAGCTACTAATTCAGAGCCTGCTGTAAAATGTGCTCCATGGGGATATTTAGCTGTCTGTTTCATATTACCACTGATTCAATGCCTTAGTAAATAATGCATACCATACCTGGGTGGTACTCATCAATCTATTTCATATGGCCACTCATTCCTCACCTCAGTGAATAATGCACACCAGGGAAATAGTTAGGATTCTATTTCTTATGGACACTCCTTCAGACCTTCACTGAATAATGCACACATTTGGAATAGTGAGGATTCTGTTTCATATGGCCACTCATTCAGAGCCGCACTGAATGGTACACACCTGTGGAATAGTCAGGAGACTATTTTATATAGCCACTCATTCAAAGACTCAGTGAATGATGCACGCCTGAGGAGTATTGAGGGTTTTATTTCAAATAATACTTTATTCAAAGCCTCAGTGAATACTCAAGTGTCTATTTCACATGGTCACTCATTCAGAGCCTCAGTGAATGACACACACTTGGGAATAATCAGGATTCTGTTTCATACGACCAGTATTGAGAGCCAAACTGAATAATGCACACCTTGGGAATAGTGAGGAGTATGATAGGAACACCCTTTCAGTGCCTCAGTGCATAATACACACCAAAGAAATACTGAGGATTCTTCTAAATACTGCCCCTCATTCACAGCCTCTTGAAGTCGTGCAAGTTTGGGGAATTGTCAGGAGTTTATTTAGAATGGCCACTTATTCAGAAACTAGGTAAAAAATACACACCTAAGGAATAGTGAGGATTCTATTTCTAGTGGCCACACATTCAGAGCCTCAGTATATAATGCACACCCATGGAATAGCCAGGAGTCTATTTCATATGCCCACTCTTTCAGAGTCTCACTGAATAACACCACCCTGTGGAGTACAGAGAGGTCTATTTCATATGGCCACTCATTTTGAGCCTCACTGAATAATACACACCTGGGTAATAACCAGGAGTTCATTTCTTCAGGCCATTCAGAGGCTCAGTGAATTATACACACCTGGGACATAGTCAGAAGTCTACTTCATATTGCTCCTCATTCAAAGTCTAAGTGAACAATGAACACCTGTTGAGTCCTCAGAAATGTATGTTATATAGCCATTCATTCAGCACCTCACTGAGTGATACACACGTGGGGAATAGTCGGGATTCTATTTTATATGGACACCCATTTTGAGACTCATTGAATAACCTATAACTGTAAAAGAGTGAGGAGTCTATTTCATATCACCCCTCCTTGCGAGTCTCACTGAATAATACACACCTGTGGAATTGTTAGGAGTCTATTTCGTCCGGCCTGCATTCAGAGCCTCATTGAATAATGCATACCTGGACAAAAATTTGGAGTCTCTTTCATATGGCCATTCATTCAGAGGGTCGGTGAATAATGTACACATGTGGGGTAGCCAGGTGTTTATTTCCTTTGTCCACACATTGAAAACTTCAGCGAATCATACACACTTGTGGAATGGACAGGAGTCTATTTCACAGGGCCATTCATTCAGTGCCCGTGTGAATAAAACCCACCTGGAAAATAATCAGGGGTCTAATTCACATTGCCTCCAATTCACAGCCTCAGTGAATAATCCACACCTAGGAAATAGCAATCTATTTCATAGGGATACTTTTTCAGAACCTCCCTTAATAATGCACACATGGGGGTTATTCAGAAGTCTATTTCACATGGCCACTGATTCACAGCCTCCGTGAATAATGCATACCTGGGAGTGCTCAGCAATCTATTTCATATGGCCTCTCATTCAACACCACAGTGAACAATGCACACCTGAGGAATAGTCAAGATTCTATTTCTTATGGTCGCTCATTTAGAACTTGAGTGAATAATGCACACCTTAGGAATATTGAGGATTATTTTTCATATGGCCACTCATTCAGAGCCTCACTGAATGGGTATACACCTGTGGAATAGTCAGGAGTCGATTTCATATTTCCACTCATTCAGACCCGCAGTGAATAATGCACACCGTGGAGTACTGAAGATTCTATTTCAAATGACTCCTCAATCAGAGCCTCAGTGAATATTACACACATGTGGAATAGTCAAGGCTCTATATAATATGGCCGCTCATTCAGAGCCTCAGTGAATGATACAAGCCTGGGGAATATTCAGTATCTTATTCCATATGACCTCTGATTCAGAGCCAAACTGAATAATGCACACCTTGGGAATAGACAGGTTTCTCTTTCATATGGACCCTCTTTTAGAGCCTCAGTGCATAATACACACCAGGGGAATATTGTTTACATTATTTCATATTGCCACTCATTCAGAGCCCTCCAAATAGTGTAAGGTTGGTGAATAGTCAGGAGTTTATTTACAGTGTCCTCTCATTGACAGCCCTGGTGTATAATGCATACCTGGAAAAATATGGGAGTCTCTTTTTCATGGCCATTCATTCAGAGCATCAGGGAAGAATGCACACTTGTGCAGTAGCCATGTGTCTATTTTCTTTGGCAACACATTCAGAATATCAGTGAAGAATACACACCTGTGGAATACCCAGGAGTCTATTTCATACCACACGGCCCCACATTCAAAACCCGTGTGAGTAAAACACACCTGGAGAATAGTCAGGAGTGTTTTTCATATTTAAGCTCATTCAGAGCCTCAGTGAAAAATGCACACCTGGGGAATAGACAGGAGTGTATTTCACATGGACACTTTTTCAGAGCCTCTCTGAATAATACACACATGGGGTACAGTCAGGAGTCTATTTCATATGGCCACTCAGTGAGAGCCTCAGAATGTAGTGCACACCTGTGGAATTGTAAGAAGTTTATTTTGTATAACAACTCATACAGAACCTCAGTGAATAACACACACCTGGGGAATGGTTAGGAGTGTATTTCAGTTGGCCAAACATTCAGAAGCTCAGTGAATAACACACTCCAGGGGAATTGTCAGGAGACCATTTCATCAGTCCTCTCATGCAGAGCTTCACTGAATAATGCACTCCTATGGAGTAGTCAGCAACCTAATTGACATAGCCATTCATTCAGAGCCTCTTGGAGTAATAAGTTCCTTACGGATATTCAGGAATCTCTTTAATATGGTCATTCAGAGCCTCAGTGAATGGTACACACCTGTGAAATAGTCATATGGACACTAATTCAGAATCTCCTGGAGTAATGCACACCGGTGGATAAGTGAGGATTCTCTTTCATATGGCCACTAATTCAGAGGCTCACTGAATGATACACACCTGTGGAGTAGTCAAGAGTCTATTTCATATTGCCACTTGTTCAGAGCCTCAGTGAATAATCCATACCTGTGGAGTACTGAGGATTCTATTGTAAATAATAGACACTTGGGGAATAGTCAATGGTCTATTTTATATGATCACTTATTCAGAGCCTCACTGAATGGTACACACCTGGGGAATCCTCAGGCTTCTACTGCATACTACCACTCATTCAGAGCCTTATTGAATAATTCACAATGGGGCAATAGTCAGGTGTCTATTTTATATGGCCTCTCATTCAGAGCTTCAGTGGATAATGAACCCCTATGGAGTAGTCAGGACGCTGTTTAAGATAGCCACGAATTAAGTGCCTCCCTGAATGATACACACCTGGGTGATAGTCACAAGTCTATTTCATATGACCTCTCATTCTGGGTCTCACCGAATAATACACACCTGGTGGAGTGTCCGGAGTCTATTTGGTATGGACACTCATACAGAACTTCTTCGAATAATGCACACATGGAGAATAATTAGGAGTCTATATCATATGGCTACTCATTTAGACAATCAGTGAATAATGCACATATGTGGAGTAATAAGGAGTCTGTTTCATATGGCCACTCTTTCACAGACTCACTGAATATTACACACTTGTGATATAGTCTGGAGTCTATTTCCTATGGCCACTCATTCAGAGCCTCTCTGAATAATGCACGCTAGATAAAAGACTATTTCGTATAAAAACTCATTCAGAACTTCGCTGAATATTACATACCTGGGGAATTGTCAGGAGTCTATTTCAAATGGCCACTTCCTTCACAGCCTCATGGAATAATGCACACCTGCAGGATAGTCAGAAGTCTCTTTCTCACTCCTTGAGAGCTTCACTAAATGTACACACCTGGGTAAATAGTCAGGATTTGGTTTTATCCAATCATTCATCATCTCACTGAATAATGCACACCTGTGGGATAGTCAGGAGTCTTTTTCATGTGGTCTCTCATTCGAAGTGTCACTGAATAAAGTGGAGTAGTCAGGAGTCTATTTCATGCAGCCATATATTCAGAGCCTCAGTGAATAATACACACTTGGGGAACAGTGAGGAATCTATTTTATGTGGCCACTCTTTCAGACCCTCATGAAAGAGTGCACACCTTGAGAATTCTCAAGAGTCTATTTGGAATGGCAATGCAGTCGGAGACTCTATGAATAACACACACCTAGGGAATAGTGAGGAATCTCTTCCAAATGGCCACATATTCAGAGCCTCAGTGAATAATACACACCGAGGGAATAATCAGGAGTCTATTGCTTATGCCCACTCATTCAGCCCCTCAGTGAATAATGCACGTCTGTTGAGTACTGCGGGGTCTGTTTCATATGGTCACTCATTTCAAACCTCACTGAATAGTATACACCAGGGAAAATGTCAGGAGTGTATTTCACATGGCCACTCATCCAGAGGCTTAGTGAATAATTCACACCTGTTGAGTACTCAGGAGACTTTTTCATATGGCGAATCATTCAGAGCCTCATTAAAGGATTCGCACCTTTGGAATAGTCAGGATTCTGTTTAATATGACCTCTCATTATGAGCCTCAGTGAATTACGCATGTCTGTGGAGTACTGAGGAGCCTAATTCTTATTGCCCCCCCATTCTGAGATTCCCTGAATAATATACACCTTTGGAATAATCAGAAGTCAATTTCATATGGCCACTCATTAGGACCCCAAGAAATAATACACAAGTGGGGAGTAGTCAGTCCATTTCATATGACCACTCAGAGAATCAGTGAATAATGTACACATGAGAAATACTCAGTGAATATTAGGAGTCTATTTTATTTGGCTACTCAGAGCCTCAGTGAATAATGCACACCACAGTAATAGTCAGGAGCCTCTTTCTTTTTTTTTAATTTTTTTATTTTTTTAAATTTTTATTGCATTTTAGGTTTTGGGGTACATGTGCAGGAGCCTCTTTCATATGACCACTGATTCAGTATCTCACTGAATGATACACACCTGGGGAATTGTCAGGATTCTTTTTCATATGACAACTCATTCAGAGACTTACTAAATAATGCACAATGGGGCAATAGTCAGGAGTCTATTTCATATGTCCTCTCACTCAGAGCTTCAGTGAATAATGAACACCTGTGGAGTAGTCAGGATCTTATTTATGATAGCAAAAATTTAAGCACCTCCCTGAATGATACACACCTGGATGATAGTCAGGAGTCTACTTGATATGGACACTGATACGGAACCTCTTTGAATAATGCACATGTGTGGAATAATCACTAGTCTATTTCATATGGTGATTAATTTAGAGACTCAATGAATAACGCTCACCTGTGGAGTAAAATGGAGTCTATTTCATACGTTTACTTTTTCAGTGTTTCAGTGAATAACATATATTTGGAATATCCAGGAATCTTTTTTATATGGCCACTCGTTCAGGGCATCACTGAGTAATACACGCCTGGGAAATAGTCAAGAGTCTACTTCAAAAGACTACACAGAGTATCTGTAAATAATGCACACTTGTGGAATGACCAGGAGTCTTTTTCATGTGGCCTCTCCTTCGGAGTGTCACTGAATAATGTGGAGTAGTCAGGAGTTTATTTCATGTAGCCACATATTCAGAGCCTCAGTGAATAATACACAGCTCTGGGATAGTAAGGAATCTAATTAATACAGCCACTTATTCTGAGCCTCACTGAATAATACACACTTGCAGAATATTTGGAGTCTCTTTTCGCTGGACATTCATTCAAAGCCTCAGTTAATAATGCACACCTGTGGAGTATCCAGGAGTCTATTTCATTTAGACACTCATTCATAGCCTCAGTGGATAATATGCACCTGTGGAATAGTCATGAGTCTATTTCATATGGCCACTTATTCAGAGCCTGAGTGAATTATACACACTTATTGAATAGTCAAGAATCTATTTTATATGGCCACTCACTCTTTCAGCGCCTCACTGAGTCATACACACCTGGGGAATAGTCAGGAAATTTACATATGAACACTCATTGAGAGCCTCACTGAATAATGCACACCTGTGGAATAGTCAGGAATCTATTATATTTGGTCACACTTTCAGAGCCTCAGTGAATAATAGACACCTGGGGAACAGTGAGGAGTCTATTTCATGTGGCCTTTCATTCAGAGCCTCACAGAATAATACACACCTAGGGAATAGTCAGTCTATGTCATATTGCCCCTCAATCAGAGCATTTCTTAATGATGCACACCTAGGAAATAGTGAGCATTCTGTTTCATATGACCATTGATTATGATTCTTATTGAATAATTCACACCTGAGCAATAATCAGGAGGCCATGTCATATGAACACTCATTCAGAGCCTCAGCGAATAATAAACACCTTGGAAATACTCAGGAGTCTATTACATAGGTCCTCTCATTCAAAGCCTCAGTGAACAATGCACAGCTGTTGGGTACTCAGGAGTCTATTTCATATGGACACTCATTCAGCACCTCACTGAATGACACACACGTGGGGAATAGTCAGGATTCTATTTAATATGATCACTTATTATGAGCCTCACTGAATTATGTATGCCTTGGAATCCTCAGGAGTCTTTTTTCTATCGACCGCCTTTCCGAGTCCAACAGAAAAATAAACACATTCGAAATTGTAAGGAGTAAATTTCTTATGGCCCCTCCTTCAGAGCCTCATTGAATAGTGTATACCTGGAGAAAAATTTGGAGTCTCTTTCATATGGCCATTCATTCAGAGCATCAGTAAGGAATGCATGGCTGTGGAGTGGCCAGGTGTCTATTTTCTTTCGCCACACATTCAGAACATCAGTGAATAATACACACCTGTGGTATAGTCAGGAGTCTATTTCATAAGGCCCCTCATTCAGAGGCTGAGTGAATAATACACACCTGGGGAATAGTCAGGAGTCTATTATATATTTCCACTTACTCAGAGCCTCAGTGAATAATGGACACCTGGGAAATAGGAGTCTATTTCATACGGACACTTTTTCAGAGCCTCCCTGAGTAATACACACATTGGGGAGAGTCAGGAATCTGTTTCTTATGGCCACTCGCTAAGACTCCCAGGGAATAGTGCACACTTGGAGAATTGTCAGGCGTCTATTTCATATGGCAACTCATACAGAACTTCAGCGAATAAGACACACCTGGGGAATAGTCAGGAATGTATTTAAATTAAGCACAAACTAAGAGGCTCAGTGAATATACACAACTGTGGAAGGATCAGGAGTCAATTTCGTCTGGCCTCTCACTCAGAGCTTCATTGAATAATGCACTCCTGTGGAATAGTCAGGAGCCTAATTGATATAGCTACTCATTCAGAGCCTCCCTGAATAATATGCACCTCAGGAATATTTAGGTGTCTATTTCATATTACCACTGATTCAACGCCTTAGTAAATAATACATACCATACCTGGGGAGTACTCAGCAATCTATTTCATTCGGCCACTCATTCCTCACCTCAGTGAATAATGCACACTAGGGGAATAGTCAGGATTCTATTTCTTATAGACACTCCTTCAGAGCTTCGCTGAATAATGCACGCATTTGGAATAGTGAGGATTCTGTTTCATATGGCCACTCATTCAGAGCCTCACTGAATGGTACATACCTCTGGAAAGGTCAGGAGACTATTTTGTATAGCCACGCATTCAGAGCCTAAGTGAATCTTGCAAGCTTGAGGAGTACTAAAGATTTTATTTCAAATGACCCTTCATTCAAAGCCTCAGTGAATAATACAAACCTGGGGAATAGTGAAGGGTCTCTTTCACATGTGCACTCATTCAGAGCCTCAGTGAATGACACACACTTGAAGAATAATCAGGATTCTATTTCATACGACCAGTATTGAGAGCCAAAGTGAATAATGCACACCTGGGGAATGTGGGGGTGTCTGATAGGAACATTCTTTCAATGCCTCAATGAATAATACACACCAGGGGAACACTGAGGAGTCTTTTCAATATTGCTCCTCATTCGCAGCCTCACGAAGTAGTGCAAATTTGGAAAATTTTCGGGAGTTTATTTAGAACGGCCACTCATTCAGAGACTCAGTGAAAAATACACACCTAGGATATAGTGAAAATTCTATATCCAATGGCCACACTCAGAGTCTCAGTGAATAATGAACACCTTAGGAAAGTCAGGAGTCTATTTCATATGTCCGATCTTTCAGAGTCTCACTGAATATCTCACTTCTGTGGAGTACTGAGAGGTCTATTTCCTATGACCACTAATTTTGAGCCTCACTGAATAATACACACCTGGGTCATAGCCAGGAGTTTATTTCTTCAGGTCAATCATTCAGATGCTCAGTGAATTATACACACCTGGGACATAGTCAGGAGTCTACTTCATATTGCTCCTCATTCAAAGCCTAAGTGAACAATGAACACCTTTTGAGTCCTCAGGAATGTATGTCATATGGCCACTCATTCAGCACCTCACTGAATGATACACACGTGAGGAATAGTCGGGATTCTACTTAATATGGACACCCATTTTGAGACTCACTGAATAATCTATACCTGTAGAATAGTGCGGAATCTATTTTATATCACCCCTCCTTTCGAGTCTCACTGTGAAATACACACCTGGGCAATTGTCAGCAGTCTATTTCAAATGGCCTGCATTCAGATCCTCATTGAATAATGCATACCTGGAGAAAAATTTGTAATCTCTTTCATATCGCCATTCATTCAGAGCGTCAGGGAATAATGTACACATGTGGAGTAGCCAGGTGTCTATTTCCTTTGGCCACACATTAAGAATCTCAGCGAATCATACACACCTGTGGGATAGAGAGCAATCTATTTCAAATGTCCCCTCATTAAGTGTCCCTGTGAATAAAACCCACCTGAAAAATAATCAGGAGTCTATTTCACATTGACTCCTATTCAGAGCCTCAGTGAATAATCCACACCTGGAGAGTTGTCAGCAATCTATTTCATAGGGATACTTTTCAGAACCTCCCTTAATAATGCTCACATGGAGAATATTGAGAAGTCTAAGGCAATTTCAGGAAGTCATGGCAATACAAGGTAAAGAAAGCAATTCCAGGGAGGCAATTTTAGGTTAGGCAAGGCAAGGCAATTCCAGGGAAGGCAACACCAGGAAATGCAAGGCAGGGCAATACCAGTCAATTCAATTGCTGGAAAGGCAATTCCAGAAAAAATAAGGCAAGAGACGGCAGTGAAATGTAATCCCAGGCAAGGCAATTCCAGGTAAGGCAAGGCAAGGCAATTCCAGGGAAGGTAACTCCAGATAAGGCAAGATGAGGGAATTAAAGGCAATGCAATTCCAGGCAATCCAAGGCAAAAGAAGGCAAAAAAATTCCAGGGAAGAAAATTACAGGCAAGTCAAGGTAAGTCAAGGCAAAACAAAGACATTCCAGGCAAGGCAATTTCAGGCAAGGCAAGGCAATGCAATTAAGGGCAATTCCAAGCAAGGAAATTTTAGTGAAGGCAAGGCAAAGCAGCACAATTTTAAGGAAGGCAATTTCGGGCAAGGCAGGACAAGGATATGTAGGGCAATTCCAGGCAAGGCTCTTTTAGGCAAGGCAAAGCAATGCAAAGCAATTTCAAGAAAGTAAACTTTAGGCACGGGAAGGTATGGCAAGGCAAGGCAATTCTAAGAAAGGCAAAACAAGGCAGGGCAATTCCAGGCAGGGCAATTTCAGTCAAGGCAAGGCACGGAATAGAAATTCCAGGCAGGGCAATTTAAAACAAGGCAAGGCAATTCTAGGCAAGGCAATTCCAGGCAAGACAAGGGGAGCCAAGGCTAGGCAGTTTCAGACAGGGCAATTCCAGGCTGCGCAAGGCAAGGCAATGCAAAAAAATTTCCAACAAGGCATGGAAATTCCAAGCAAGGGAATTTCAGGTAATGAAAGCCAAGGCAATTCCAGACAAGGTATTTCCAGGCAAAAAAAGAAAAAGGCAACTCGAGGCAAGGCAATTCTAGCCAAGGCAAGATAAGGCAAGGCAATGCAATTCTACACAAAGAAACTGCAGGCAAGGCAAGGCAATGTAAGACAAAATAATACCAAACAAGGCAATTTTTGGGGAATGCAAGGCAGGACAATTCGAGGCAAGGCAATTGCCGGGAAGGCATTTCCAGATAAGGCAATGGAAGATAAGGCAGGGAAAAACAATTTCAAGTGAGGCAATTTCAGCTAAGGCAAGGCAAGGCAACTCCAGGCAAGGCAATTCTAGTCAGGGCAAGGTAAGGCAACACAAGCATAAGGAAATTCTATTCAAGGCAATTTCAGGCGATGAAAGGCAAGGCAAAGAAATTCAAAACAAGGCACCTCCAGTTAAGGTAAAGCAAGAAAAGGCAATTCCAGGGAAGGCTATTCCAGGGAAGGCAAGGAAGGGCTATTCCGGGCAAGGAAAAGCAAGGCAAGGCAAGGCAATACAATGCAAGGCAATTCCAAGCAAGGAATTTCCAGTCAAGGCAAGGCAAGGCAATTCTAGGAAAGGCAATTCTATGTTAGGCAACACAAGTCAAGGCAAGGGAATGCAGCACAATTCTAGGCAAGGAAATTCCAGGCAAGGCAGGGCAAGCCAAGGCAAAACAATTCCAAGCAGGGCAGTTTCAGGCTAAGCAAACAAGACAACAAAAAAATTTCAGGCAAAGCAAGGGAATTCCAGGAAAGGTAAGGAAAGAAAAGGCAAAGAAAGTCAAGGCAAGAAAAGACAAGGCAACTCCAGGCAAGGCAATTCTAAACAAGGCAAGGCAAAAAAAAGGCAAGGCAAGGCAAGACATGCAAGACAGGCAAATCCAGGTCAGGCATTTCTAGACAAGGGAACGCAAGGCAATTCGAGGCCATGCAATTTCAGGAAAGGTAATTCCAGGCAAGGCAAGGCAAGACAAGGCAATTCCAGTCAAGACAATTCCATGTAACGCAAGGCAGGGCAATTCCAGGAAATGCAATTTCAGGCAAGGCAAGGAAAGGCAATTCCAGTCTAGGAAATTGCAGTCAAGGCAAGGCAAGGCAAGTCCAGGAAATGCAATTGCAGGAAAGGCCATTATAGTGAAGGCAATTCCAGGCAAGGCAAGACAAGGCAAAACAAGGCATGGCAATTCCAGAAAAGGCAAGAGAAAGCTAGGCAACGCATGGGAATTCCAGAAAAGGCAATTTCCGGCAAGGCTAAGAAAGGCAAGCTAAAGAAATTCAAGGCAATAAAAGGCAAGGCAATTCCAGACAAGGCTATTGTAGGCAAGGCAAGGCAAGGCAAGGCAAGACAATGCATTCCAAGGCAAATCCAGGCAAGGCAAGGCCATGCAAAGCAAGGCAATTTCAGGCTAGGTAATTCCATGCAAGGCAATTCCAGGCAAGAAAAAACAAGACAAGACAATTCCAGGCAAGGCAATTTCACGTAAGGCAAGGTAGGGCAATTCCAGAAAAGGCAAATCCTGGCAAGGCAAGGCAAAACAATTCCAGGCAAGGCAAGGCAAGGCAATTCCAGGAAAGGCAATTCCAGGCAAGGCCAGGAAAGTCAAAGCAATTCCAGGAAAGGCAAGACAAGGCAAGGCAATGCACAGCAATTCCAGGAAAGGCAATTTTAGGCAAGGCCAGGAAAGTTAAGGCAATTCCTGGCAAGGCAATTTCAGGCAAAAAATTTCTGGCAAGGCAAGTCAATGCAAGGCAATTCCAGGCAAGTAAATTCTAGGTAATGCTAGCCAATGGAATTGCAGGAAAGGCAAATCCAGGCAAGGCAAGGCAAAGCAAGAAAATTCCAAGCAAGGCAAGGCAAGTCAGGGCAATAGGATGCAGGGCAATTTCACACAGGACAAAGCAAGGCAGGGCAGTTCCAGTCAGGGCAATTACAAACAACCCAAGGCAAGGCAAGACAATTCTTGGCAAGGCAATTCCAGGCGAGGTAAGGCAAGCCAAAGCAAGACAATTCCAGACAGGGCAATTCCAGGCTAGGCAAGGAACGGCAATGCAAGAAAATTCCCAGCCAGACAAAAATATTCCAGGCAAGGGAACTCAAGGCAAGGCAATGCAGGTCAATTCCAGGCAAGGCAATTCGGATTAAGGAAAGGTAAGGCAAAGCAGGCAAATTCCAGGCATGGCAATCCTACACAAGAAAAGCCAAGAAAATGCAAAGCAATTGCGGAAAAGTCAATTCCAGGCAAGGAAAGGCAAGGCAAATTCAGGCAAGGGAAGGCAAGGCAATTCCAGGAAAGGCAATTGCAGGAAGGGCAATTCCAGGCAAGGTGATTTCAGACAAGGCAAGGCAAGGCAATTCCAGGCAGTGCAAGGCAAGACAAGGCAAGGCAATTTCAGACAAGGTAATTCTAGGCAGGGCAAGGGAAGGCAATTTGAGCCAAGGCAATTCCAGGGAAGGCAAGGTAAGTCAAGGCAATGCTATTCTAGGCAATAAAATTCCCATCGAAAAGAGGCAAGGCAAGGAAATTCAGAACAAGAAAACGCCAGTCAAGGCTAGGCAAGACAAGGCAATTCCAGGGAAGGCAAGGCAGGGTAATTTCAGGCAAGAAAAGCAAGGCAAGGCAAGGCAAGGCAAGGAAATTTCAAGCAAGTACATTCCAGGCAGGACAAGGTAAGGATATTCAAGGCAAGGCAATTCTGGGCTAGGCAAAGCAAGGCAAGGAAATGCAGTGCAATCCTAGGCAAGGTAATTCCAGGCAAGGCAGGGTAAGGCAATGTAGGTCAATTTTAGGGAAGACTCTTTTAGGCATGGCAAGGCAAGGAAAGGAAAGGCAAAAAGAGGCAGTTTCAGGCAAGGCAACTTCAGGCAAGGCATGGCAAGGCAATTCCAGGCTAGGCAATTCCAGGCAAGGCAAGTCAAGGCAAGGCAACCCAAAACAAGTCAAGGCAATTACAGGCAAGACAATTTCAGGCAAGGCAATCCCATACATGAAAAGGCAAGGCAATGCAAGGCAATTGCGGAAAAGTCAATTGCAGGCAAAGAAAGGCAAGGCAAATCCAGGCAATGCAAGGCAAGGCAATTCCAGACAACGCAATTGCAGGAGAGTCACTCCAGGCAAGGTGATTTCAGGCAAGGCAAAACCAGGAAATTCCTTTCAAGGCATGGCAAGGCAACGCAAGGCAAGATAATTCTAGGCAAGTCAATTCCAGGCGAGGAAAGGCAAAGCAACCCAATTAGAAACAAGGCAACTCCAGTAAAGGCAAGGCAAGACTAGGCAATTCCAGGCAAGGCAATTGCAGGCACAGCAAGACAAGGCAACCCAAGGCAAGACAAGGCAATTCCAGGCAAGGCAATTCCATGCAAGGAAAGGTAGAAAAAGGCAAAACAATTGCAGAAAAGTCAATTCCAGGCAAGAAAAGACAAGGCAAATTCAGGCAAGGGAAGGCAAGGCAATTCCAGGCAAGGCAAGCCAAGCCAAGGCAAGGCAATTTCAGACAAAGTAATTCCAGGCAGGGCAAGGGAAGGCAATTCGAGTGAAGGCAATTCCAGAAAAGGCAAGGTAAGGCAAGACAATGCAATTCTAGGCAAGGAAATTCCCAACGAAAAAAGGCAAGTCAAGGCAATTCGAAACAAGGCATCACCAGTCAAGGCTAGGCAAGACAAGGCAATTCCAGGCAAGGATATTCCAGGGAAACCAAAGCAGGGCAATTTAAGGCAAGACAAGGCAAGGCAATGTAATGTGATGCAATGCAAGGCAATTCCAAGCAAGGAAATTCCAGGCAAGGCAAGGCAATGCAATTTTAGGCAAGGCATGGCAAGGCAATTCCAGGCTAGACAATTCCAGGCACGTCAAGGCAAGGCAATGCAATGCAAGGCAAGGCAATGCAATGCAAGGCAAGGCAATTCCAGGAAAGACAATTCCAGGCAATGCAATCCAATGCAAGAAAAGTCAAGGCAATGCAAAGCAATTGCGAAAAATTTAATTCCAGGCAAGGGATGCAAAGCAATTCCAGGCAAGGAATGCAAGGCAATTTTAGGCAAGGCAAGGCAACGCAAGGCAAGGCAAAGCAAGGCAATTATAGGCAAGGCAATTCTATACAAGGCAATTCCAGGCAAGGCTTCTCCACGGATGGCACGCAGGACAATTCTGGTCAAGGAAAAGCAAGGCAAGGCAAGGCAGGGCAAGGCAATGAGTGGAAATTCTAAGCAAGGAAATTCCAGGAAAGGCAAGGCAAGTAAATTCCTGGCAAGGCAATTCTAGGTTATGCAAGGTAAGGCAAGGGACGGCAGTGCAATTCTATGCAAGGCAATTTCAGGCAAGGCAGGGCAATGCAACGTAGGGCAATTTTAGGGAAGGCTACTTTAGGCAAGGTAAGGCAACATAAGGCAATTTCAGGAAACTCAATTTTATGCACAGCAAGGTAAGACAAGGCAAGGCAAGGCAAGGCAATGCAAAAAGAGGCAATTCCCAGCAAGGCAAGGCCAGGAAAGGCAATTCCAGCCGAGTTAATTCCAGGCAAGGCAAGGGAAGGCAATTCCAGGCAAGACAATTTTAGGCAAGGCAATCCCATGCAAGAAACAACAATTCAATGCAAGGCAATTACAAAAATGTCACTTTCCAGGCAAGGAAAGGCAAGGCAAATTCAGGCAAGGCAAGTCAAGTCAAGGCAATTCCAGGCAAGGCAATTTCAGGAAAGGCAATTCCAGGCAAGGCGATTTCAGGCAAGGCAAGGCAAGGCAATTTTAGTAATGGCACAGCAAGACAAAGCAATACGGGTCAATTCTAGGCAAGGCAATTCCAGGTGAGAAAAGGAAAGGCAATGCAATTAGAAACAAGAAAACTCCAGTGAAGTAAAGGCAAGACAAGCCAATTCCACGTAAGGCTATTCCAGGGAAGGAAGGCAGGGCAATTCCAGACAAGGAAATACAATGCAAGGCAAAGCAAGGCAAGGCAAGGCAATCACAAGCAAAAAAATTCCAGAAAAGGCAAGGCAATTCCAGGCAAGGCAGGGCAAGGCAATGTAGGGCAATTTTAGGCAAGGCTCTTTTAGGCACGGCAAGGCAAGGCAAGACAAAACAAAAAGAGGCAATTTCAGGCAAGGCAAGGCAATTCCAGGCAAGAGAAGACAAGGCAAGGCAAGGCAATTCCAGGCAGGAAAATCCCACGCAAGAAAAGGTAAGGCAATGCAAGGCAATTGCATAAATGTCAATTCTAAGCAAGGAAAAAAAGGCAAATCCAAAAAAGGCAAGGCAACGCAATGCCAGGCAAGGCAATTGCAGAAAGGGCAATTTCAGGTAAGGCGATTTCAGTCAAGGCAAGGCAAGGCAAGAAAATTCCAATCAAGGCAAGGCAAGGCAAGGCAACGCAAGGCAAGTCAATTCTAGGCAAGCAATACCAGGTGAGGAAAGGCAAGACAAGGCAATTTGAAACAAGGCAACTCCAGTAAAGGCAAGGCAAGACAAAGCAATTACAGACAAGAAAAAGCAAGGCAAGGCAAGACAAGGCAAGGCAATGCAATGCAAGGCAATTTCAAGCAAGAAAATTCCAGGCATGGAAAGGCAAGGCAATTCCAGGCAAGGAAATTCCAGGCAAGGCAATTCCAGGCAAGGCAATTCCAGGCAAGGCAATTCTAGGCTAGGCAAGACAAGGCAAGGGAAGGCAATTCAAGCAAGGGAAGGCAAGGCAATGTAGGGCAATTCTAGGCAAGGCTCTTTTAGGCAAAGCAAAG
>JAPYYA010001571.1:0-23853 GCA_028533165.1 Leontopithecus rosalia | reverse complement strand
ATCCCAGGCAACACAATTCCACGTAATTCCAAACAAGAAAATTCCAGGCTTGGCAGATCCAGGCAATTCCGAGCAGGAAATTTTAGAAAAGGCAATTTCAGACAAATCCAGGCAAGGCAATTTTAGGCCAGGTAATTTTAAACAATTCCAAAAAAGGCAATTCCAGGCAAGGCATCTCCAGGTGATTCCAGGCAAGGCAATTCCAGTCAAGGAACTCCAGGCAATTCCAGGCATTGCATTTACTGACAAGGCAATTTCAAGCAATTCCTAACAAAACCGTTTCAGGCTAGCCAATTTCAGAAAATTCCAGGCAAGGTAATTCCAGGCAAGGCAATTCCAGGCAATTTCAGGCAAGGCAACTCCAGGCAAGACAATTTCAGAAAAAGCAATGTAAAAAAAGGCAATTACAGGAAAGGCAATTTCAGGCCAGGCAATTCCAGGCAATGCAAGGCAAGTCAATTCCAGGCGATATATTTACAGGAAAGGTAAGTCCAAGTAAGGCAAGGCAAGGAAAGGTAATTCCATTAAAGGCAATCCAAGAAAGGCAATTCCAGGCAAAAAAAATTTAGACAAAGAAATGCCATGCCATTCCAGGCAAGGCAATTCCGGAAAGACAATTTCAGGCACTTCCAGTCAAGGCAACTCCAGGCAATTCCAGGCAATGTTGTTCAAGGCAATTTAATGCAAAGTAATTCCAGAGAAGGCAATTCGAAAAAATTCCATTCAAGGCAAATCCAGGCAAAACATTTCCAGGCAATTCCAAGCAAGGCAATCCCAGGCATGGCAATTCCAGGTAATTCCAGGCAAGGCAATTCCAGAGAAGGCATTTCAAGGCAATTCCAGGCAATTCCAGTAATGCAATTCCAGGCAACGCAATTGTTCCAGTCAAGGCAAGGCAATGCCAGGCAAGGCAATTCCAGGCAAAGCAAGTCAAGGCAAAACAATTCAAGGGAAAGCAATACCTGGCAATTCCAAGCAAGTCAATTACAGGTAAGGCAATGCCAGACAAAGAAATTACAGGCAATGCAATTCCAGGCAAGGGAATTCAAGGCAACATAAATACAGTCAAGGAAATTAAAAACAATTCCATGGGGAGATGGGGGAAGATGGCCCCATAGAAGCAACTCAAGATTGCAGCTCTAAGTCAAGATGCATTTCCAGACGGATCTTTGTAGCCCACAGAACGGGGAAAATTCCAGGTGTAGGAGAGACACAGGATGCCAGCACAGCAGTCACCGCTAGCATGGCCAAACAACCGGTGCCACAGCAGAGCGGCACCCTGCATAAAACGCATAGGTCTGGGTGCCCTGTTAAACCATCAATTTGAGATTTGGGAGGGCATACTAGCATAATCATCTGACTAAATAAAATTTGAAAAGTGAGCCAGGCCAGGAGATTTTTGGGAGGTGAACTGTGAGCTGGCGCAGTGGGTCGCTGCATGGGAAATCACACAGGTCCTGGTGCCTGTTAAGCCAGCGACTGAAACACCTGAAAGAGAGTCAACCATACAACTTAAAAAAAAAACAAACAAAAGGCTCAGAGCCAGAGAGCCAAGTGATCAGGCCCAACGGGTCCCACACCCACAGGGACAAACAAAACAGTGATTCAACCGCTCAGGGTTGAGAGTTTCACTGCGGGCACAGCTGAACCCAGGGCTGTGCAGCTCGGTGGGGGAGGGGCGTCCAACATTACCGAGACCTTCCACCCCTTTTGAGGTACTCAACAATTGCTGACGCAGCCAGCCATTGCCAAGACAACCTGCCATAACAGAGAGACTCCACAAAAAGGGCAAAGCCCACGTCAGCAGGGTGGAGCCCACATAAGTAGGGCGGAGCCCAAAACAGCAGGACGGAGCCCATGGCAGAAGGGCAGAGCCCAAAACAGCAGGGTGGAGACCACAGCAAAAGGGCGGACCTCACGCCAGCAGGGCAGAGCCTCAGCAGCCAAATACTGACTAAACTTTCTCCTAACTGGGCAGGACAGAGCAAGGGATACTCACAAATAAAGCCCTAACTACCCGACCCAGAGCACCTGAGGGAAAAAAAAGGGGTTTTATGAGTTCGGCTGCAAACAGACTTAAACATACTTGCCTAGCCACACTGAATGAACAACGGAGTTCACAGCTCAGCACTTGAGCTCCTATAAGTACAGACCATCACTTCAAGCAGCTTTCTGACCCATGTATACCCAAAGAGTCACCTCAAAAAGGACCGATCAGACTGACAATTGGAGGGCATCGTTCTGGACAAAGATAGAAGAAGAAACTGGTAGCATCCCTCACTGTTCCGCAACTGCTACAGCTGTATCTGAGGCAAGCAGGGCCCGGAGTGCACCTCAGCAGTCTTACAGCAGAGGGGCTAGACTGTTAGAAAGAAAACTAAGAAACAGAAATACTTTATCATTAACAAAATCAGCAACTACTCAGACGACAGATGGATAAATCCACAAAGATGGGAAGAACCCAGTGAAAGAATACGGAAAACACCCGAAACCAGAACATCTCACCGCCTACAAAGGACCAAAACTCATCACTAGCAAGGGAACAAAGCTGGACAGAGAATGAGAGTGATGAAATGACAGAATCAGACTTCAGAACGTGGGTAATGAGAAACTTCTGTGAGCTAAAAGACCATGTTCTAAATCAGTGCAAAAAAACTAAGAACCTTGAAAAAACATTTGAAAAAAGACTTGAGAAAATGATAACAAGAATGGACAACTTAGAGAGGAATATGAATGAATTGAAGGAGCTGATAAACACAACATGAGAACTTCGTGAAGCATGCACAAGTTTCAACATCTGAATTGACCAAGCAGAAGAAAGGATATCAGAAGTCGAAAATCAACTCAATGAAATAAAACAAAAAGCCAAGATTAGAGAATGAACAAAGTCTTCAAGAAATGTGGGACTATGTGAGGAGACCTAATCTACGTCTGATAGGTATACCAAAATGTATACCTATAGAAGAGAATGAATCCAAGCTGAAAAATACTCTTCAGAATATTATCCAGGAAAATTTCCCCAACCTAGCAAGGAAGGCCAACACCCAAATCCAGGAAATACAAAGAACACCACAAAGATACTCCACAAAAAAAGCAACCTAAAGTCACAAAATCGTCAGATTCACCAGAGTTGAAATGAAGGAGAATATGCTAAGGGCAGCTAGAGACAAAGGTCGGGTCACGAATAAAGGGAAGCCCGTCAGACTAACAGCAGATTTCTCAGCAGAAACTCTACAAGCCAGAATAGAGTGGGGGCCAATATTTAACATCTTTAAATGAAAGAACTTTCAACCCAGAATTTTATATCCAGCCAAACTGAGCTTCATAAGTGAAGAAAAAATAAAATTCTTTGCGAACAAGCAGGTAATCAGAGATTTTGTCAGCACGAGGCCTGCTTTACAAAAGCTCCTGAAAGAGGCACTACACATAGAAAGGAACAAACAGCACCAGCCATTCCAAAAACATACCAAATGTTAAACAGCATCAATAAAATGAAAAATCTGCATCAAATAACGGGCAAAACAGCCAGCTAGCATCAAAATGGCAGTGCCAAATTCACACATGACAATATTAACCCTAAATGTAAACGGGCTAAATGCACCAATCAAAAGACACAGATTGGTAAATTGGATAAAAAGCCAAAACCCATCAGTGTGCTGTATCCAGGAAACCAATCTCACATGCAAGGATACACAAAGGCTTACAATAAAGAGATGGAGGAAGATTTACCAAGCAAATGGAAAGAAAAAAAGGGCAGGAGTAGCCATTCTCGTCTCCGATAAAATAGACGTTAAAGCAACAAATATCAAAAAGGCAAAGAAGGACATTACATAATGGTGAAAGGATTGATACAACAAGAAGAGCTCACGATCCTAGATATTTATGGACCAAATACAGGAGCACCCAGATATATAAGGCAAGTTCTTAATGGCTTACAAAGAGATAGACTCCGACACAATATTAGTGGGAGACTTTAACACTCCACTGTCAATATTAGACAGATCAACCAGACAGAAAATTAACAAGGAAACCCAGGACTTGAACTCAGACCTGGAACAAGCAAACCTGATAGACATTTACAGAACTCTCCACCTCAAATTTGCAGAATATATATTTTTCTCAGCACCACATCACACCTACTCTAAAATTGATCACATAATTGGAAGTAAAGCACTCATCACAAATGCAAAACAACTGAAATTATAACAAACACTCTTCAGACCATAGTGCAATCAAGTTAGAACTCAGAATCCAGAAACTAACTCAGAATCCAGAAACTAACTCAGAACCGCACAGCCTCATGGAAACTGAACAACTGGCTCTTGAATGTTGATTGGATAAACAATGAAATGAAGGCAGAAATAAAGAAGTTCTTTGAAACCAATGAGAACGAAGACAAAACATACCAAAATCTCTGGGACACATTTAAAGCAGTATCTAGAGAAAAATATATAGCAATAAGTGCCCATATGAGAAGAGCAGAGAGATCCAAAATTGACACCCTATCATCAAAATTGAAAGAGCTAGAGGATCAAGATCAAAAAAACTCAAAACCTAGCAGAAGACAGGAAATAACAAAGAGCAGAACTGAAGGAGATAGAGACACGGAAGACCCTTCAAAAAATCAATAAATCCAAGAGCTGGTTTTCTGTAAAGATCAACAAAATAGACAGACCACTAGCCAGACTGATAAAAAAGAAAAGAGAGAACAACCAAATAGACGCAATAAAAAGCAATAAAGGGGAAATCACCACAGACTCCACAGAAATTCAAACCATCATCAGAGAATATTACAAACACCTCTATGCACACAAACTAGTAAACCTGGAAGAAATGGATAAATTCTTGGACACCAATGTCCTCCCAAGCCTAAACCAGGAGGAAGCTGAAACTATGAATAGACAAATAACAAGGTCTGAAGTCGAGGCAGCAATTAAGAGCCTAGGTCCACACAAAAAAAGCCCAGGTCCAGATGGGTTCATAGCCGAATTCTACCAGACACACAAAGAGGAACTGGTACCATTCCTTCTGAAACTATTCCAAATAATCCAAAAAGAGGGAGTCCTTCCCAACTCATTTTGTGAGACCAACATCATACTGATACTGAAACCTGGCAGAGACTGAACAAGAAAAGAAAACTTCAGATCAATATCCATGATGAACATAGATGCAAAATTCTTCAATAAAATATTGGCAAGCCAATTGCAACACCACATCAAAAAGCTTATCCATCATGATCAAGTAGGATTCATCCAAGGGATGCAAGGCTGGTTCAGCATATGCATGTCCATAAACATAATTCACCACATAAACAGAACCAAAACCAAAAACCACATGATTATCTCAATAGATGCACAGAAGGCCTTTGACAAAATTCAACAGCCCTTTATGCTAAAAACCCTCAATAAACTCGGTATTGATGGAAGGTATCTCAAAAAAATAAAAGCTGTTTATGACAAACCAACAGCCAATATCATACTGAATGGGTAAAAACTGAAAGCATTCCCTTTGAATTCCAGCACTAGACAAGGACGCCCTCTCTCACCACTCATAAATAGTACTGGAAGTTCTAGCCAGAGCAATCAGACAAGAAAAAGAAATAAAGGGTATTAAATAGAAAAGGAGGAAGCCAAATTGTTTCTATTTGCAGATGACATGATAGTATATATAAAAGACCCTATCGTCTCAGCCCCAAAACTCCTGAAACTGATAAGCAAATTCAGTAATGTCTCAGAATATAAACTCAATGTGCAAAAATTACAAGCATTCCTATACATCAATAACAGACTGAAAGAGAGCCAAATCAAGAATGAACTGCCATTCACAGTTGCTACAAGGAGAATAAAATACCTAGGAATACAACTTACAAGGAACTTAAGGGACCTCTTCAAGAAAAACTACAAACCACTGCTCAATGAAATAAGAGAAGAAACAAACAGATGGAGAAACATTCCATGTTCATGGTTAGGAAGAATCAATATCTTGAAAATGGCTGTACTGCCCAAAGTAATTTACAGAATCAACGCTATTCCCATCAAGCTACCATTGACTTTCTTCACAAAACTGGAAGCAATCACCTTGAATTTCATATGGAACCAAAGAGTGCCCGCATAGCCAAGTCAATCCTTAGCAAAAAGAACACACCGGGAGGCATTACACTACCGGACTTCAAACTATACTATGAGGCTACAGTAATCAAAACAGCATGGTACTGGTACCAAAACAGAGAAATAGACCAATGGAACAGAACAGAGGCATCGGAGTCAACACAACATATCTACAACCATACAATCTTTGATAAACCTGACAAAAACAAGGAATGGGAAAAGGATTCCCTGTTTAATAAATGGTGATGGGAAAACTGACTAGCCATGTGTAGAAGGAAGAAACTGGACCCCGTCCTGACACCTTACACTAAAATTAACTCCAGATGAATTAAAGACTTAAACATAAGACCAGGCACCATAAAATCCCTAGAAGAAAATCTAGGCAAAACCATCCAGGACATAGGAGTAGGAAAGGACTTCATGACCAAAACATCAAAAGCATTGGCAACAAAAGCCAAAATAGACAAATGGGACCTAATCAAACTCCACAGCTTCTGCACGGCAAAAGAAACAGTCATTAGAGTGAGTCAGCAACCAACAGAATGGGAAAAAACTTCTGTAATTTACTCATCTGACAAAGGGCTGATATCCAGAATTTACAAAGAACTGAAACAGATTTACAAGAAAAAAGCAAACAAGCCCATCCAAAAATGGGCAAAGGATATGAACAGACACTTTACAAAAGAAGACTTACATTAGGCCAACAAACATATGAAAAAATGCTCATTATCAATGGTCATTAGAGAGATGCAAATTAAAACCACATTGAGATACCATTTCACGCCAGTTAGAATGATGTTCATTAAAATATCTGGAGACAACAGATCCTGGAGAGGATGCGGAGAAATAGGTACACTTTTACACTGCTGGTGGGAGTGTAAATTAATTCAACCATTGTGAAAGACAGTGTGGCGAGTCCTCAAGGACTTAGAAATAGAAATTCCATTTGACCCAGCAATCCCATTACTGGGTATATATCCAAAGGACTATAAATCCTTCTACTGTAAGGATACATGCACACAAATGTTCATTGCAGCACTGTTTACAATAGCAAAGACCTGGAATCAACCCAAATGCCCATCGATGATAGACTGGACTGGGAAAACGTGGCACATATACACCATGGAATATTATGCAGCAATCAAAAATGATGAGTTTGTGTCCTGAGATTGGGACATGGATGAATCTGGAGAACATCATTCTCAGCAAATTGTCACAAGAACAGAAAATGAAACACCGTATATTGTCACTCATAGGCGGGTGATGAACAATGAGAACACATGGACACAGGGAAGGGGACACACTGGGGTCTGTTGGGGAAAGTAGGGGAAGGACAGCGTGGGGGGAGTGGGGGAGGGATGGCATGGGGAGAAATGCCTAATGTGGGTGCAGGGGAGGAAGGCAGCAAAACACACTGCCACGTATATACCTATGCAACTATCTAACAAGTTCTGCACATGTATCCCAAAACCTTAAACATAATTAAAAAGAAGAAAGAAAATTAATGTAACTTAAAAAAAGAAAAAAAAACCCAATTCCTTGCAATTCCAGGCAATGGAATTCCAGACAAGACAATTTCAGGCAATTCCAGCAAGGAAATTTCAGGCCAGACAATTCCAGGCAACGCAAAGCAAGGAAAGGCAATTGCAGGCAAGGCAATTTCAGGGAAGGCAATTCCAGGCAAAGCAATTCCAGGCAATGTATTATCAGGCAAGCCCTTTCCTGGCAAGGAAATTCCAGGCAATTCCAGGCAAAACTAGCACAGACAATTCCAGGCAAATCATTTTTAGTCGAGGCAATTCCAGCTGAGGCAACTTCAGTTGATTCCAGACAAGGCAATTTATGGCAAGACATTTAAAGACAATTCAAGTCCAGGAAATTCCTGGCAGTGCAATTCCAAGCAATTTCAGGCAAGAAATTTCCAGGCAAGGCACTTCCAAGCAATTCTAGGCAAGGCAATTATTGGCAGTTCCAATCAAGACACTTCCACGCAATTCCATGCAAGAAAATTATTCCAGGCAATGGGAGGAAAGGCAATTATTCCAGGCAAGGCAAGGAAAGGCTACGCAAAGCAATTCCAGGGAAAGCAAGGCAAGGCAATTTCAGGAAATTGCAGGCAATGCAATTCAAGGCAAGGTAATTCCTGGCAATTCCTGGCAAGTCCAGACAAGGTAATTACAGGCAAGGCAATTACATGCAATTCCAGACAATGGAATTCCAGGCAATTCCAGAAAAGGTAATTTCAATCAAGGCTATTCCAGGTAATTCCAGGCCAGGTAATTTTAGGCAAGGCAAGTTCAGGCAATTCCAGTCAGGACAATTCGAGGCAAGGATATTCCAGGCAACTACATGCAAGGCAATTCAAGGCAAGACAATTCCAGATGAAGCAATTCCAGGCAATTCCAAGCAATGTATTTTCAGGCAAGGTAATTTCAAGCAATTCCAGGCAAGGCAATTCCAGGCAAGGTATTTCCAGGCAATTCCAGTCAAGGCAATTCCTGACAATTCCAAGCAAGTTAATTCCAGGCAAGGTAATATCAAGCACTTTTAGGCAAGGTAATTTTAGCAAATCATTTGTAGGCAAATCCAGTCAGAACACTTCAAAGCAATTTTATGCAAGGCAATTTTAGGCAAGGCAATTTCAGGCACTTCCAGGCAACACAATTTTTGGCAAGGGAATTCCAGGTAAAGCAATTCGAGACAAGTCTAGTTAAGGCAATTCCAGGCAAGGCAATTCCAGGCAAAGCAATTAGAGGCAAATTCAGACAAGGCATTTCCAGGCAAAGCAATTCCAGGCAATACAGTTCCAGGCAACACAATTCCAGGCAATTTCAGGTCAGGCAATTCCAGGCAAGGCAATTCCAAGCAAGGCAATACCAGCCAAGGCAATTCCAGGCAATTCCAGTCAAGGCAATTCCAGGTAAGGCAATTACAGGCATTTCCCGGCAATGTAATTCCAGGCAAGGAAACTCCTAGCAATTCTGGGTAAGGCATATTTTGGCAAGGCAATTCCATGCAATTCCAGGCAAGGCAATTTTTGCCAAAGCAATTTCAGGCAATTCCAGGCAAGGCATTTCCAGGCAAGGAAATTATAAGCAATTCCAGACATGGCAATTTCAGGCAAGGGAATTCCAGAAAATACCAAAACAGGCAATTTTAGGCAAGACACTTCCAGGCAATTCCAGGCCAGGCAATTTCAGCCTAGGCAATTCAAGTCAACTCCATGCAAGGAAATTACAGAAAAGGAAATTCCATTCAAGGCAAATTCAGGGAAGGCAATTTTAGGCAATTCCTGGCAAGGCAATTCCTTGCAAGGCAATTTCAGGCACTTCCAGTAAAAGAAATTTCCGGCAAGGCAATTCCAGGCTCTTCAAGGGAAGGCAATTTCAGGCAAGGCAATTACTTGCAATTTCAGGCAAGGCAATTTTAAGAGAGGAAATTCCAGGAAACTCCAGGCAAGGCAATTCTAGGCAAGGTAACTCAAGGTGATTCCAGGCAAGGCGATTCCAGCTAAGGCAATTGCAGGCAAGGCATTTACTGTGAAAGCAATTTCAAGCAATTCCAGACAAGGCAGTTCCAAAAAAGGCATTTCAGGTATTTCCAGACATGGCAAGTCCGGGCAATTTCAGTGAAACAAATTACAGGCAATTCAATTCCAGGGCAATTCCAGCAAGGAAATTCCAGGCAAGACATATCCAGGCAATTCTAGGCAAAATAATATCAGGCAAAAGGCAATTCCAGGCAAGGCAATTGTTCCAGGTAAGGCAAGGTAAGGAAATAATTTCTTGCAAGGAAAGGTAAGGCCAGGGAAGGCAATTCTAGGCAAATCAAGTCAAGGCAAAACAATTCTAGGCAAGGCAATACCTGGCAATTCCAGAGAAGTCAATTCTAGGTAAGGCAATTCCAGGCAAGGCAATTCCAGGCAAAGCAATTCCAGGCAAGGCAACTTTAGGCAAGGGAATTCAAGGAAATGCAATTACAGTCAAGGAAATTAAATGCAATCCCAGGGAAAGCAATTACAGACAAGGCAATTCAATGCAAGACAATTGCAGGCAGTACAAGAGATATACACCATGGAATATTATGCAGCAATCAAAAATGATGAGTTCGTGTCCTTTGTAGGGACATGGATGAATCTGGAGAACATCATTCTCAGCAAATTGACACAAGAACAGAAAAGGAAACACCGTATATACTCACTCATAGGTGGGTGATGAACAATGAGAACACAAGGATACAGGGAAGAGAGCACCACACATCGAGGTCTATTGGGGGAAACAGGGGAGGGACAGCGGGGGGGGAAGCGGGAGAGGGATGGCATGGGGAGAAATGCCAAATATGGGTGAGGGGGAAGAAGGCAGCAAAACACACTGCCACGTGTGTACCTATGCAACTATCTTGCATGTTCTGCACATGTACCCCAAAACCTAAAATGCAATAAAAATTAAGGAAAAAAAAACCGCAATTTCAGGGCAGGCAATTCCAGGCAAGGCAATTTCTTGAAATTCTAGACAATGTATTTTCAGGCAAAACAATTCCAGGCAAATCCAGACATGGCACTTCCAGTCAAGGCAATTACTGGCAATTCCAAGCAAGGCAATTACAGGCAAGCCAATTACAGGCATTTTTAGGCAAGGCAATTTCAGGCAAGGCTTTTTCAGGTAATTCCAGGCAAGACACTTCCAGGCAATTTTAGGCAAGGCAATTCCAGACAAGGCAATTTCAGGCACTTTCAGGCAAGTCAATTCCTGGCAAGACAATTCCAGGTAAGGCAATTCCAGGCAAGTCCATGTATGGCAATTCGAGGCAAGGAAATTCCAGGCAATTCCATTCAAGGCAATTCCATGCAAAGCGATTCCAGGCAATTTTAGGCATGGCAATTTGAGGAAAGCAATTCCAAGAAAATTTATGCAAGATGATTTCAAGCAAGATAATTCCAGTCAATTCCAGGCAAGGCAAATTTACATGAGGGAATTTCAGGCAATCCAGGTAAGGCAAATTTTGGCAAAGCAATTCCAGGCAACTCCAGGTCAGGTAATTCCAAGGAAGGGAATTCCAAAGAATGACAAGCAAGGTAATTCCAGGCAAGGCAATTTCAGGCATTTCCAGACAGAGCAATTCAAGGGAAGGCATTTCCAGGCAAGGCAATTTCAGGCAATGCCAGGCAAGGCAATTCCAGGCAAGACAATTACAGGAAAGGCAATTTCAGAACAGGCAATTACAGAAAATTTCAGGCAAAATAATTCCAGGCAATAAAATTTTAGGCACTTCCAGGCAAGGCAAATCCAGGCAAGGAAATTTCAGGCAAGAAAATTCCACACAAAGCAATTTCAGAAAATTCCAGGCAATGCAATCTCATGTAATTTCAAACAAGGAAATTCGAGACATCCAAATCCAGAAAATTTCAGGCAAGAAATTTCAAACAAGGCAATTCCAGACAATTTCAGGCAAGGCAAATTTAGGCGAGTTAATTACAGGCAATTCCAGAAAAGGCAATTTCAGTCAAGGCTACTTCAGGTGATACCAGGAAAGACAATTTTAGTTGAGGCAACTCCAGGCAAGGCATTTACTGGAAAAGCAATTCCAAGCAATTCCAGGCAAGGCAGTTTTAGGCAAGGCAATTCCAGGCACTTCCAGACAAGAAATGTTTAGGCAATTTCAGTAAGAAAATTCCAGGCAATTCAATTCCAGGCAATTCCAGGCAAGGCAATAAAAGGCAATTCCATTAAAAACAATTTCAGGCCAGGCAATTAAAAAAAATACAATTTCAGAAAAGGCAACTTCAGGCCGGGAAATTCCAGGCAATGCAAGGCAAAGCAATTCCAGGCCAGATATTTCCAGGCACAGCAGTTCCAAGGAAGGCAAGTTTAGGCAAGGCAATTCCAGGCAAGGCAGTTCCAGGCAAGACAATTCCAGGCAATTTCTGGCAAAGCAATTGCAGGCAATTCCAGGCAAGACAATTTCAGGCAATTCCAGTCAAGGCTATTAAAGGCAATTCCAGGCAAGGCAATTCCAGGCAGGGTAATTCGAGGCAATTCCAGGAAACGCATTATCAGGCAGAACAATTCCAGGCACTTTCAAGCAAGGCAATCCCAGGCAAGGCAATTCCAGGTAATTCCAGTCAAGGCATTTCAAGGCAATTCCAGTCATGGCATTTCAAGGCAATTTCAGGCAATGCAATTTCATTCAAGGCAATTACAGGAAATTCCAGGTAAGGTAATTTCAGGCAATTCCAATAAGGGCAATTTCAGGCAAGGCAATTGTTCCAGGCAAAACATGGTAAGGCAATAATTCCAGACATTGCCAGGAAAGGAAAGGAAAGGCAATTCCAGGCAAAGCAAGTCAAAACAAAAAAATTCTAGGCAAGGCAATACCTGGCAATTCCAGGCAAGTCAATTCCAGGTAAGGTCATTCCAGGCAAGGTAATTTGAAGCAAAGCAATTCCAGGCAAGGCAATTTCAGGCAAGGGAATTCAAGGCAACACAATTACAGTAAAGGAAATTACACGCAATTCCATGCAATTCTAGGCAATGCAGTTCAAGACAAGGCAATTTCAGGCAATTCTGGGAAAGGCAATTCCACACAAGACAATTCCGGGCAATGCAAGGCAAGGAAAGCCAATTTCAGGCAAGGAAATTTTAGAGCAGGCAACTCCAGGCAAAGCAATTTTAGTCTAGGTAATTTCTGGCAATTCCAACCAAGGCAATTCCATGGAATGCAATTCCAGGCAATTCCATGGAATGCAATTCCAGGCAATTCCTGGCAAGGCAATTTTGGGCACTTTCAGGCAAGGCAATTCTGACAAGGAAATTTCAGGTAAGGCAATTACAGGCAAGTTCAGGTAAGGCAATTCCAGGCAAGGCAATTCTAGGCAATGCAATTCTAGGCAATTTCAGGCAAAGCAATTCCAGACAATTTTAGGCAAGGCAATTCCAGGACATGCAATTCCAGAGAATTTCATGCAAGACAATTCCAAGCAAGGTAATTTCAGGCAATTCCAGGCAGGGCAATTCCTGCAAATTCCAAAAAAGAAAATTCCAGTCAAGGCAATATTAGGCACAGCAATTCCAGGGAAGACAATTTCAAACAATTACAGGATAGTCAATTCCAGTCAAGGGAATTCCATGCAAGGCAATTTCAGGCTATGCAATACCAGTGAAGGCAAGTCCAGGAAATACCACAAGGCAATTCCAAGCAATGCAATTCCAGCCAAGGCAATTCCAGGCAACTCCATGCAAGGTAATTCCAGGCAAGCAATTTTAGACACTTCCAGGAATTGCCATTTGAGGAAAGGCATTCCCAGGCATTTACAGACAATGCAATTCCAGAAAAATCCAGGCAATTAAATTCCAGTCAAGGCATTTCCAGGCAATTTCAAAAAAGGCAATTTCAGGCAAGGCAATTCCAGGAAATTTTAGGCAAGGCAATTCCAGGCAATACAATTTCAGGCATTTCATAAAAAGGCAATTTTAGGCAAAGCAATTCCAGGCAAAAATACTTCAGGCAAGGCAATTTCAGAAAATCCCTGGCAAGGAAATCCCAGGTAACGGTATCCCAGGCAATTCTATACAAGGAACTTCCAAGAATGGCAATTCCAGGCAATTCCTGCCAGGCAATTTCAATCACAGCAATTCCAGGCAATTCCTGGCAAGGCAATTTTAGGCGAGGTAATTGCAGGCAACTTCAGGAAAGGCAATTTCAAGAAAGGCAATTCCAGGCAATTCTAGGCAAGAAAGATCAAGGCAAGACAATTCCAGGCAATTCCAGGCAAGGCATGTTCAGTCAATTCAGGCAAAGCAATTCCAGGCTATTCCAGGCAAGGCAATTTCAGGCAAGACAATGCAAAAAAGTCAATTCCAGGCAAGCAAATTCAGGCAAGACAATTCCAAGAAATGTGAAACAAGGCAATTAGAGGCCAGATAATTCCAGGCAAGACAATTCCAAGCAAGGCAAGGCTAGGCAAGGCAATTCCAGTAAAGGCAATTCTAGGCAAGGCAATTCCAGGCAAGGCAATTCCATGCCATTCCAGGTAAGGCAATTTCTGGCAAAGTAATTCCGGTAAATTCCAGGCAAGGCAATTTGAGGCAAGGCAATTTCAGGAAATTTCAAACAAATCTATTACAGGCAATTCCAGGCAAGGCAATTCCAGGCAATTCCACCCAAGGCAATTCAGGCAAAACAATTAAAGGCAATTCTAAGCAGGGTAATCCCAGGCAAGGTAAGTCCAGGTAATTCCTGGCAATGCAATTCCAGACAAGGCATTTGAAGGGAATTTTATGCAAGGCAATTACAGGCAATTCCAGGCAAGACAATTACAGGCAAGTTAACTCCAGGCAATTCCAGGCAAGGTAATTTCAGGCAATTTCAATAAAGGCAATTTTAGCCAAGGCAATTGTTCCAGGCAAGGTAAGGTAAGGCACTTATTTCAGGCAAGGCAAGGTAAGGCAAGGCAATGCAATTCCAGGCAAAGCAAGTCAAAGCAAAACAATTCTAGGCAAGGCAATACCTAGAAATTCCAGGCAAGTCAATTCCATTTAAGGCAATTCCAGAAAAGGCAATTTCAGGCAATGCGATTCCAAGAAAGACAATTCCAGGCATTACAATTCAAGGGTAGGCAATTACAGTCAAGGCAATTAGAGGCAAATCCATGCATATCCAGGCAATGCAATTTTATACAAGTCATTTCCAGGCAATTCCTGGCAAGACAATTCCAGGCAATGCAAGGCAAGGAAAGATAATTCCAGGCAAGACAATTTCAGGGATGGCAATTCCAGGCAATGCATGTTCAGGCAATTCCAAGCAAGGCAACTCCAGGCATTTCCAGACAAGGGAATTCCCCGCATTTCCAGGCAATTACAGGTAAAACAATTACAGGCAATTTCAGGCAAGACAATAACAGCCAAGGCAATTCCAGAAAATTCCAGGCAAGGCAATTCCAGGCAATTCCATGTAAGGCAATTCCATACAAGAAAACTCCAGGCAATTCCAGGCAAGGCATTTGTAAGCAAGGCAATTTCACACAATTCCAGGCAAGGTAATTCCTGACAACGGAATTTCAGGCAATTTCCGGCAAGGCAATTCCAGGCAAGGAAATTCCAGGCAAAGAAATTCTGGACATGGAAATTCCAGACAAGGCAATACCAGGCAATTCCAGACAAGGCAATTCCAGGCAATTCCAGGAAAGGCAATTCCTGGCAAGGCAATTTGGGGCAAGGTAATTACAGGCAATTTCTGGCAAGGCAATTCAGGCAAGGGAATTCCAAATAATTCCTGGCAAGGCAATTCCCAGCAAGGAAATTTCAGGCAATTCTAGACAAGGCAATTAGAGACTAGGCAATTTCAGGCAAGGAAATTTTAGGCAAGGAAATTCCAGGCGTTTCCAGGCAAGGCAAATCCAGGCAATGCAATTCCATTCAATTCCTGGGATGGCAATTTCAGCAAGGATATTACAGGGACGTCCAGGAAAGAAAATTCCAGGCAAGGCAATTTTTGACAATTCCAAGCAAGGCAAATCCATGCAAGGCAATTTCGGGCAATTTCTGGCATGGCAATTCCTGGTAATTCCAAGCGAGGCAATTCCAGGCAAGGCAATTTTAGGCTTTTTCAGGCATGGTAATTCCAGGCAAGGTATTTCCAGGCAATTCCAGGCAAAAGAATTCCAGGCAGGAATGATCCAAGATGGCTGATCACTAACATCTTGGGATTGCAGCTCCCAGTGTAAACGCAGAGAAGTGGATGCCACACTTTCAGACAAATTTTTGTCGCTCATGGAGCAGAAGATTCCCAATGGAGGAGCCCCACGGGTGGCCAGTGTGACTCGAGGCAATCACAAAGGTTTTGTCAGCCCCTCGATGCCGCAGCTCTTGGTGCAGAGTAAAAGGGACTGGTTTCTTTTCTGACTGACATTTGGAGCTCCAGGAGGGCAGAGTCGCCTATTATGGACTCAAGAAGGAAGCCAGACTGGAGATTCCCGTGCAGAAAAGCACCATCAGTCTTAATGCCGCTGTTTTGGCCAGTGCAGTGGGTTGCTTATATTTCGGCCCTGGGAATTAACAACTTGGATGTCCACTCTGAGACCTAATTTGAAACTTGGCAATCACAAAGACGACAAGTGGATAAATTTGCAATGATGGGAAGAAACCAGTGCAAAAAGGCTGAGAATACTCAAAATCAGAATGCCTCTCTCTCAAAAGAGGATCACAGTTCCACATTAACTAGGGAACAAGGCTTGATGGAGAATGAGGGCATCCCATTAACAGAATCAGGCTTCAGAAGATGGATAATAAGAAACTTCTGTGTGTTAAAAGAACATGTTGTAGCCCAATGTAAAGAAACTAAGAACTTTGAAAAAACGTTTGACAAAATCCTAATGAGAATAGACAATTTAGAGAGGAATATAAGTGAATTAATGGAACAGAAGAATACAATATGGGAACTTCTAGAAGTATGCACAGGTTTAAACACGCGAATTGATCAAGCAGAATAAAGGATATCAGAGATCAAAGACCAACTTAATGAAATAAAACAAGAGGACAAGATTAGAGAAAAAAGGATAAGGACCAGTGAAGAAGATGGTGCTGTAGGAAAAACTCAGGATTGCAGCTCCCAGTCAATCCGCAGAGGGTGAGTGGATGCCACATTTCCATACGGATCTTTATTGTCCACAGACTAGGAGATTCCCAGGTGTAAGAGCCCCACAGGCAGCATGGCAGTTTGGGCTGGCGCTGCTGTTTGGGCCAAGGCCGCAGTGCAGCAACACTCCATACAAAATACTCTGGTTTGGTTGCCCTGTTAAACCAACAATTGGAAATGTCAAAAGGCAGATTAGCACATTCATCTGATTAAACGAGACTTAAACAGAAAACCAGCCCAGGAGATTCCCAGGCAGCAATGTGGTTTGAGCTGTTGCAGTGGGTCACTGCATGGCAAATCACACAGATCCTGGTGCACTTGCAGCAGGCAACTGGAAAACCTGGGAGAGACTCAACCGTTCAACTTTTAAAAAAAAGAGCTATATGGCAGGAAGCCAGGTGATCAGGCTTGGCCAGTCCCACCCCCACAATAACAAACAAAACAGCAATTGGAATCGCTCAGGGTTGAGAGTTTCATAGCAAGCACAGAGTAATCCAGGAGGGTGCAGCTCGGAGGGGAAGGGGTGTGTGCCATTACCTATGCACTCAACCCCTGTGGAGCTACAGTACCATTGCATATGCAGCCTGCCATTGCTGAGGCAACCCACCATTGCCAGGGCAATCCACAATAATAGAGAGAGCCACCAGTACAGATTCGAGCACACCCATATAAACAGGACTACAGGGAATTACACATGGCAGCAAGGTGGAGCCCACAGCAACAGGGCGAAGCCCACAACAGCAGAGCAGAACCCACGGCAGCAGGGTGGATCCCATGGCAGAAGGCAGAGCCTACAGCAACAGGGTGGACTCCACAGCAACAGGGCGGAGCCCACGGCAGCTCAGCATAGCCACTGCAGGCAAGCAGTGATTCTACTGCCCCCTTGCTGGAAGGACAGTGCAACAGATACTCGTAAATGGAGCCCTATCTCCCCGGGACAGAGCCCCTGAGGAAAAAAAGGGGGCTTTATGAGGTCTGCTGCTGCAGACTTAAACGTACCTGCCTAGCAAACCAGAATGAACAACGGAATGCACAGCTCAGCACTTGATCTCCTACAAAGTACAGACAGTCTCCTCAAGCAGCTCTCTGACCCCTGTATTTCCAAAGAGTCACCTACAAAGGACTGATCAGGCTGACATTTGGCGGGCATCATGCAGGGACAAAGATAGCAGAAGAAGAATCTGATAGCAACCCTCATGGGTCCACAGCTGCTACAGGAGTTCCCCAGCCAAGCAGGGCCTGGACTGAACCTCAGCAGTTCTACAGCAGTGAGGCCAGACTGTTAGAAGTATAACTAATAAACAGAAAAACTTCATCACCAACAATCTGGACGTGCACTCAGAGACCCAACTGGAAAATCAGCAACCACTCAGACGACAGGTGGATAAATCCACAAAGATGGAAAGAAACCAGCGCAAAAGGAGGAAAACACCCGAAACCGAGAACACCTCGCCTCCTACAAGGGACCAAAACTCCTCACCAGCAAGGGAACAAAGCTGGAAGGAGAATAAGTGTGATTAAATAATGGAATCAGACTTCAGAAGGTGGGGAATGAGAAACTTCCATGAGATAAAAGAACATATTCAAAATCAATGCAAAAAAACAAAGAACTTTGAAAAAAGATTTGAGGAAATGATAACAAGAATGGACAATTTAGAGAGCAATATGAGTGAATTGAAGAAGCTGAAAAACAACACAAGAACTTCACGAAGCATGCACATGCTTCAACAGCCGAATTGACCAAGCAGAAGAAAGGATATCAGAAGTGGAAGATCAACTCAATGAAATAAAATGAGAAGGAAAGATTAGAGAAAAAGCGCAAAAAGGAATCAACAAAGACTCCAAGAAATGTGGGACTATGTGAAGAGACCTAATCTATGTTTGATAGGAGTACCTGAATGTGACGAAAAGAATGAATCCATGATGGAAAATACTCTTCAGGATATTATCCAGAAAAATTTCCCCAATCTAGCAAGGCTGCCAATATTCAAGTCCAGGAAATACAGAGAACACCACAAATATATTCTGCAAGAAGAGCAACCTCAAGGCACATAATCGTCAGATTCACCTGGGTTGATGTGAAGGAGAAAATGCTAAGGGCAGCCAGAGAGAAAGGTCGGGTCACTCATAAAGAGAAGCCCATCAGACTCACAGCAGATTTCTACACTACACATAGAAAGGAACAACCAGTACCAGCGATTCCAAAAACATACCAAATGCTAAAGAGTATCAACAAAATGACGAATCGGTATCAACTAACAGGCAAAACAGCCAGCTAGCATCAAAATGGCAGTATCAAATTCACACATAACAATATTAACCCTAAATGTAAATGGGCTAAATGCACCAATCAAAAGACACAGACTGGCAAATCGGATAATAAACCAAAACCCATCGGTGTGCTGTATCCAGGAAACCCATCTCACAGGAAAGGTTATACAAGGGCTTAAAATAAATGGAAGGAGGCAGATTTACCAAGCAAATGGAGAGCAGAAAAAGCAGGAGTTGCAATTCTCATCTCTGATAAAATAGACTGTAAAGCAACAAAGATCAAAAGAGACAAAGAAGGACATTATATTACGGTAAAAGGAGCAATACAACAAAAAGAGCTAACGATCCTAAATATATACGGACCCAATACAGGAGCACCTAAATATATAAGGCAGGTTCTTAACGACATACAAAGAGACTTAGACTCCCACACAATAATAGTGGGAGACTTTAACACTCCACTGTCAATATTAGACAGATCAACCAGACAGAAGATTAACAAGGATATCCAGGACTTGAACTCGGACTTGGAAAAAGCAAACCTGATAGACATTTACAGAACTCTCCACCCCAAATCCACAGAATATACATTTGTCTCAGCACCACATCACACCTACTTTAAGGTTGACCACATAATTGGAAGTAAAGCACTCCTCAGCAAATGCAAAACAACTGAAATCATAACAAACACTCTCTCAGACCATAGTGCAATCAAGTTAGAACTCAGAATCCAGAAACTAACTCAGAACAGCGAAGTTTCATGGAAACTGAACCACTGGCTCTTGAATGTTGATTGGATAAACAATGAAATGAAGGCAGAGATAAAGAAGTTCTTTGAAACCAATAAGAATGAAGACACAACATACCAGAATCTCTGGGACACATTTAAAGCAGTCTCTAGAGAAAAATATATAGCAATAAATGCCTACATGAGAAGAGTGGACAGATCCAAAATTGACACCCTATCATCAAAATTGAAAGAGCTAGAGGAGTAAGATCAAAAAAACTCAAAACCAGCAGAAGACAAGAAATAACTAAGATCAGAGCAGAACAGAAGGAAATAGAGAGAGGAAAAACCATTCAAAAATCAATAAATTCAAGAACTGGTATTTTGAAAAAAAAGATCAACAAAATAGACAGACCACTAGCCAGACTCATTAAAAAGAAAAGAGAGAACAATCAAATAGATGCAATAAAAAAAGGATAAAGAGTAAATCACCACAAATTCTGCAGAAATTTAAATCGTCATCAGAGAATACTACAAACAACTCTATGCACACAAACTAGTAAACCTGGAAGAAATGGATAAATTCCTGGACACTTGTGTCCTCCCAAGCCTACACTAGGAGAAAGCTGAAAATATGAGCAGACAGATAACAAGGTCTGAAGTTGAGGCAGCAAATAAGAGCCTAACACACAAAAAAAGCCCAGGTCCAGATGGGTTCACAGCCGAATTCCATCAGACAAACAAAGAGAAACTGGTACCATTCCTTCTGAAATTATTCCAAATAATCCAAAAAGAGGGAGTCCTTCCCATTTATTTTATGAGACCAACATCATCCTGATACCAAAACCTGGCAGAGACTCAACCAGAAAAGAAAACTTCAGACCAATTGCAAGAGCACATCAAAAAACTTATCCATCAAGATCAAGTAGGATTCATCCCGGGGATGAAAGGCTGGTTCAACATATGCAAGTCTATAAATGTAATTCACCACATACAGAACCAAAAACAAAAACTACATGATTATCTCAGTTGACGCAGAGAAGGCCTTTGACAAAATTCAGCAGCCCTTTATTCTAAAAACCCTCAACAAACTCGGTATTGTTGGAACGTTTATTAAAATAATAAAAGATATTTATGACAAACCAACAGCCAATATCATACTGAATGGCCAAAAACTGGAAGCATTCCCTTTGAAATCCGGCACTAGACAAGGATGCCCTCTCTCCCCAATCCTATTCAATATAGTACTGGGAGTTCTAGCCAGAGCAATCAGGCAAGAAAAAAAAATAAAGAGTATTCAAATAAGGAAAGGAGAAAGCCAAATTTTCTATTTGCAGACGACATGATGGTATATCTAGAAGACCACATTGTCTCAGCCCAAAGACCCCTGAAACTGATAAGCAACTTCAGCAAAGTCTCAGGATATAAAATCAAAGTGCAAAAATCACAAGCATTCCTATACAAGAATAACAGACTTAAAGAGACCCAAATCAAGAACAAACTGCCATTCACAGTTGCTACAAAGGGAATAAAATACCTAAGAATACAACTTACAAGGAACGTAAGGGATCTCTTAAAAAAAACTACAAACCACTGCTCAACGAAGTAAGAGAGGACACAAACAGATGGAGAAACATTCCATGTTCATGGTTAGGAAGAATCAATATCATGAAAATGGCCATGCTGCCCAAAGTAATTTACAGAATCAATGCTATTCCCATCAAGCTACCATTGACTTTCTTCAAAGAACTGGAAAAAACTACCTTGAACTTCATATGGAACAAAAAGAGAGGCTGCATAGCCAAGTAAATTATATGCAAAAAGAACACAGCAGGAGGCATCACACTACCGGACTTCAAACTATACTACAAGGCTACAGTAATCAAAACAGCACAATACTGGTACCGAAACAGATATATAAAGCAGTGGAACAGAATAGAGGCATCGGAGTAAACACAACATATCTACAACCATACAATCTTTGATAAACCTGACAAAAACAAGCAATGGGGAAATGACTCCCTATTTAATAAATGGTGTTGAGGAAACCGGCTAGCCATGTGCAGAAAGCAGAAACTGGACCCCTTCCTGACACCTTACACTAAATTAACTTCAGATGGATTAAAGACTTAAACATAAGACCCGGCACCATATAAACCCTAGAAAAACTCTAGGCAAAACCATTCAGGACATAGGAGTAGGCAAGGACTTCGTGACCAAAACACCAAAAGCATTGGCAACAAAAGCCAAAATAGACAAATGGGACCTAATCAAACTCCACAGCTTCTGCACGGCAAAAGAAACAGTCACTAGAGTGAATTGGCAACCAACAGAATGGGAAAAAACTTTTTTCAGTTTACCCATCTGACAAAGGGCTGATATCCAGAATTTACAAAGAACTCAAACAGATTTACAAGAGAAAAACAAAAAGTCCATTCAAAAATGGGCAAAGGATATGAACAGACACTTTACAAAATAAGACATACATAAGGCCAACAAACTTATGAAAAAATGCTCATCATAACTGGTCATTAGAGATATGCAAATCAAATCTACATTGAGATACCACCTCACGCCAGTTAGAATGGCGATCATTAAAAAACTGGAGACAACAGATGCTGGAGAGGATGTGGAGAAATAGAAACACTTTTACACTGCTGGTGGGAGTATAAATTAGTTCAACCATTGTGGAAGACAGTGTGATGATTCCTCAAGGACCTAGAAATAGAAATTCCGTTTGACCCAGCAATCCCATTACTGGGTATATATCCAAAGGATTGTAAATCGTTCTACTGTAAGGACACATGCACACGAATGTTCATTGCAGCACTGTTTACAATAGCAAAGACCTGGAACCAACCCAAATGCTTATCGATGATAGACTGGACTGGAAAAATGTGGCAAATATACACCATGGAATATTATGCAGCAATCAAAAATGATGAGTTTGTGTCCTTTGTAGGGACATGAATGAATCCGGAGAACATCATTCTCAGCAAACTGACACAAGAACAGAAAGTAAAATACTGCATATTCTCATTCATAGGCGGGTGATGAACAATGAGAACACATGGACACAGGGATGGGAGCACCACACACTGGGATCTATTGAGGGAAATAGGAGAGGGACAGCAGGGGGGAGCTGGGAAGAGATAGCATGGGAAGAAATGCCAAATGTGGGTGAAGTAAGGAAGGCTGCAAAACACACTGCCACGTGTGTACCTACGTAACTATCTTGCATGATCTGCACATGTACCCCAAAACCTAAAATGCAATGAAGAAAGGGAATGAACAAAGGCTCCAGGAAATGTGGGAGTATGTGGAAAGACCAAATTTACGTTTGATAGGTGTACCTGTATGCAATGGATAGAATGAATACAAGCTGGAAAATATTCTTCAGGATATTATTCAGAAAAATTTTTCTAAACTAGCAAAGCAGGACAATATTCAACCCCAGGTAATACAGAGAACACCACAAAGATATTCCTCAAGAAGAGCAACCCCAAGGCACATAATCATTAGATTCACAAGGGTCGAAACGAAGGAGAAAAAACTAAGGGCAGCCAGAAAGAAAGATCAGGTTACCCACAAAGGGAAACATATCAGACTTACAGCAGATCTCTCAGCAGAAGCTCTACAAGCCAGAAGAGAGTGGGGACCAATATTCAACATCCTTAAAGAATAGAACTTTCAGCCCAGAATTTCATATCCAGCGAAACTGAGCTTCACAACTGAAGGAAAAATAACATATTTTATGAACAAGCAAGTACTCAGAGATTTTATTACCACCAGGCCTGCTTTACAAGAGCATCAGAAAGAAGCATTACACATAGAAAGAAATAGCCAGTATTAGCCTTTCTAAAAATATACCAAAAAGTAAAGAGCATCAACATAAAGAAGAATTTACATCAACGAATGGATAAAACAACCAGTTAACATCAAATGGCAGTAATCCTAAATTTAAAACAACTAAATCTCGCAATCAAAGGATAGAAACACAACCCAACAGTATGCTACATACAGACCCATTTCACATGCAAGGATACACAAAGACTCAAAACAAAGGAATGGAGAAAGATTTACCAACCAAACGGAGAGCAAAAATAAATAAATAAA
>JAPYYA010001570.1:0-19000 GCA_028533165.1 Leontopithecus rosalia | reverse complement strand
GGCCTTTTTAGGCAATTCCAGGCAAGGCAGTTTCAGGCGATTCCTCACATGAAATTGCGATTCCAGGCAAGGCACTTCCATGTGATGAAATTCCAGGGAAGGCAATTTCAATCAAGGCAATTTCAGGTAAGGCAACTCCATGCAATTCCAGGCCAGGAAATTCCAGGTAATTTCAACAAAGGAAATTTTAGGCAATTCCAAGCAAGGCAATTATTTCAGGCAAGAAAAAGGAAAGAGAATAATGCCAGACAAGACAAGGCAAGGCAAGGCAATTCAAGGCTAGACAAGGCAAGGCAAGGCAAGGCAATTCCAGCCAAGGCAATTACAAAAATTTTAGGCTAAGCAATTCCAAAAAAGTCACTTCCAGGCAAGGCAATTACAGGCAAGGCAAGTCCAGGCAAAACAATTCCAAGAAAAACAATTCCAGGTAAGGCATTTCAAGGAAAGCAATTAACGTCAAGGCAATTACAGGCAATTTCTGGCAAGGCAATTTCAAGAAAGGCCATTTTAGGCAATTCCAGTCAAGAAAATTTCAGGCAAGGCAATTCAGGCAGGGCAAGACAAGGAAAGGCATTTCCAGGCAAGGCAATTTCAGACATTGCAATTCAAAGCAATTCCAGGCAAGGCAATTTTAGGAAAAAAATTCCATTCATGAAAATTCCAGGAGATTCCAGGCAAGGCAATACCAAGCCAGAAAATTTCAGGAAATTTCCAGCAAGGCAATTCCAAGCAAGGCAATTCCAGGCAAGGCAATTGCAGGCCAGGATATTTCACACAATTTCAGGCAGGCGAATTTCAGGTAAGGCAATTCCAGGAAATTCTAGGCAAGGCAATTTTTGGAAATTCCAGGCAAGGCAATATCAGGCAAGGCAATTCCAGGCAATTTCAGGCAAGAGAATTCCAGGCAAGGCAATTCCAGGAAATTCCAGAGAAAGCAAATCAAGCCAAAGCAATTTCAGGCAAGGCAATTCCAGGCAATGTGGTTTCAGGCAATTAAAGACAAGGCAATTCCATGCAAGAAAATTTCATGAAGCCAATCAGAGGCAATTCTAGGCAAGGCAACACCAGGCAAGGGAATTCCAAAATATTCCAGGCAAAGCAATTTCATCCATGGCATTTCCATGCAATTCCAGGCAAGACAATTCAAGGTAAAGCAATTTTAGGCAATATCCACAAAAAAAATTTTAAGCAAGGCAATTTCAGAAAATTACAGCTAAGAGAATTCCAGGCAAGGCAATTTCAGGCAATGGAGTTTCAGGCAATTCAAGGCAAGGCAATTCCAGGCGAGGAAATTTCACGAAGGCAATCCCAGGCAATTCTAGGCAAGGCAACACCAGGCAAGGGAATTCCAAAAAATTCCAGACAAAGGAATTTCGTGCATGGCATTTTCATGCAATTTCAGGCAAGGCAATTCCAGGCAAAGCAACTCCAGGCAATTTCTGGCAAAATAATTTTAAGCGAGGCAATTTCACAGAATTCCAGCTAAGAAAATTCCACGCAAGACAATTCCAGGCAATTTTAATCATGGCAATTCCAGGCAAGGCAATTGTAACCAAGGCAAGGCTAAGCAAGGCAATTCCAGGCAACTTTAGGCAAGGTAACTTCAGGCAAGAAAATTCCAGGCAAGGCAATTCCAGTCAATACCAGGCAAGACAATTACAGGCAATTTCAGGCAAGGCAAATTCAGGCAAGGAAAATCGCCCCAGACAATTCCAGGCAATACCAGGCAAGGCAATACCAGGCAAGGCAATTCTGGGCAATTTCAGGAAAGGCATTTCCTGGCAAAGCAATTTTAAGCATGCAATTTCAGGCAATTCTAGGCAAGAAAATTCAAGGCAAGGCAATTCCAAGAAATTCAGGCAAGGGAATTTCCAGCAAGGCATTTCCAGGTAATTCCAGACAAGGCAATTCCAGGCAATTCCAATCAAGACAATTCCAAGCTATTGAAGGCAAGGCAATTATTCCAGGAAAAGCAAGGTAAGGCAATTATTCCAGGAAAGGCAAGGCAAAAAAATGCAAGGCAATTCCAGGTAAAGCAAGGCAAGGTAAGACAAGGCATTTTCAGGAAAAACAAGGCAATGCAAGGAACTTCCAAGAAAGTTATTTCCAGGCAATTCTAGGCAAGTCAATACCAGGGCTTTCCAGCAAGTCATTTCCACATAAGGCAATTATAGGCAAGGCAATACCAGGCAAGGCAATTTCAGACAAGGCAATTCCAGGCAAGGCAATTCAGGAAAAACAATTACAGTCAAGACAATTCCAAGCAATTCCAGGCAAGGCATTTTTTGGCAAGCCAATTCTATGCAAATACAGGCAAGACAATTTCAACAAGGCAATTTTAGGCAATTCCACGCAAGGAAATTCCAGGCAAGGCAATTCCAGAAAATTGCAGAAAGGCAATTTTATTCAAGGTAATTCCAGGCAATTTCAGGCAAGGCAATTTTAGGCGAGGCAATTTCAGGCAAGGCAATTCCAGGCAATTACTGGCAAGAACATTCCAGGCAAGGCAACTTCAGGCAATTACAGGTAAGGCTATTCCAGGCAATTTCAATCAAGGCAATTCCAGGCAATTTCAAGAGAGCTAATTATTCCAGCAAAAGCAAGTTAAGGCTATTATTCCATGCAAGGCAAGAAAAGGAAAGGAAAGGAAAGGCAATTTCAGGCAAAAAAATTCGAGGCAATTTTAGGCAAGCCAATACCTGGGCATTCCAGGCAAATCATTTCCAAATAAGGCAGTTCAAAGCAAGGTAATTTCAGGATAGGCAATTACAGGCAATGCAATTCAAGGCAAAGTAATTACAGTAAACATAATTACAAGCAATTACAGGCAAGGCAATTCCAGACAAGCTAATTCCAGGCAATTCCAGGCAAGGCAATTCCAGACAACACAATTCCAGGCAAGGCAAAACAAAAAAAAGGCAATTCCAAGCAAGGCAATTTTAGGCCTGGCAATTCCAGGCAAGGCAAGTCTAGGCAAGGCAATTTCATTCAAGGCAATTTTAGGCAAGGCAATTCCATGCAACTCGAGGCGAGGCAAGGCAATTCCAGGCAAGGCAAATGCAGTCATTTCCAGGCAAAAAAATTTCGGGAAAGGCAATTCAAGGCAAATATATGCATGGCAAATTCTGGCAAGGCAATTTCAGGCAATACAATTTTAGGCAATTTAAGGCAAGAAAATTCCACCCAAGGCAATTCCAAAAATGGCAATACGAGGCAAAGTAATACTAAAGATTCCACGCAAAGCAATTCCAGACCTGTCAATTCCAGGAAAGGCAATTTCAGGCAAGGCAATTTCAGACAACACAATTCCAGGCAAGGCAAAACAAGGAAAGGCAATTCCAAGCAAGGCAATTTCAGGCCAGGCAATTCCAGGCAAGTCAAGGCTAGGCAAGGCAATTTCATTTGAGGCAATTTTAGGCAAGACAATTCCAGGTGAGGCAAGGCAATTTCATGTGAGGCCAGGCAATTCCAGGCGAGGCAATTGCAGTCATTTTTAGAAAAGAAAATTTCGGGAAAGGCAATTCAAGGCAATTAAATGCATGGAAAATCCAAGCAAGGCAATATCAGTCAAGTCAATTCCGGGCAATGCAATTTTAGGCAATTCAAGGCAAGAAAATTCCAGGCAACGAAATTCTACCCAAGGCAATTCCAGGCACTTCCAAAAAAGGCAATACCAGACAAAGTAATACTAAAGAATTCCACACAAAGCAATTCCAGACCTGTCAATTGCAGGAAAGGCAATTCCAGCAAGGAAAGGCTATGCAAGACATTTTCTATCAAAGCAATTCCAGGTAAGGCAATTCCAGGTAAATCCAGGCAAGGCAAATCCAGACAAGCAATTTTAGGAAAAGCAATTCCATTCAATGCAATTTCAGGAAATTCAAGGCAAGGCAACTCCAGGCAAAAAAATTCCATGCAAGGAAATTCCAGGCAATTCAGGCAAAAGAATTCCAGGCAAGTCAATTCCAGGCAATTCCAGGCAAGGCAATTTCAGGCAAGACAATTCAAGGCAAGGCAAGGCAAGGCAAGACAAGGCAATTACAGGCAAGGCAATTACAGGCAATAAAATAACAGGCAATTCTAGGCAAGGCAATAGCAGGAAATTTCAAGCAAGTCAATCCCCAGTAAGGCAAATTCAGGCAAGGATATTCCAGGAAAGCAAATTCCAGGAAAGGTCATTTATTGAAAGGCAATTACTGTCAAGGCAATTTCAGGCAATTCCAGGCAATTCCAGGCAAGGCAATTCCAAAAAATTTTAGGCAAGGTAATTTCCAGCAAGGCATTTTCAGGCAATTCCAGTCAAGGCTATTCCAGGCAAAGCAATTCCAGGCAACTCCAGGAAATGCAATTCTGGGGAGACAATTCCAGGAAATGCAATTCTGGGGAGACAATTCCAGGCAACTCATGGCAAGGCAAATGCAGGCAAGGCAAGTTCAGAGAATTCCAGGCAAGGCAATTCTAGGCAAGGCAATTCCAGTCAATTGCAGGCAAGAAAATTTCAGGCAAGGCAACTCCAGGCAGTTCTAGGCAAGACAATTTCAGTCAGGGCAATTCCAGGCAATTCCAGACAAGGCAATTTTGGGCAAGGCAATTCTAGGCAATTCCAGTCAAGGCAATTTCAGGCAATTTCAGGGATGGCAATTTTTGGTAAAAGAATTCCAAGCAATTCCAGGCAAGTCAATTCTAGGCAAGGCAATCTCAGGCAATGTCAGGCAAGGCTATTCCAGGCAAGGCACTTCCAGGCAATTCCAATCAAGGGACTTTCAGGCATTGCAATTCCAGGCAACTCCAGGCAAGAAAATTCCAGGAAAGTTAACTCTAGGCAATTCCAGGAAAAGCAATTTTAGGTAATTCCAATATAGGAAATTTCGAGCAATTCCACTCAAGGCAATTATTACAGAAAAGGCAAGGTAAGGCAATTATTCCAGGAAAAGCCAGGAAAAGCCAGGCAAAACGGTTCCATGCAAGGAAGGCAAGGCAAGGCAATTCCAGGCATTTCTAAGCATGGCAATACCAGGCAATTCCAGGCAAGTCAATTCCACATAAGGCAATTCCAGGCAAGGCAATTACATGCAAGACAATACCAGGTAAGGCAATTCCAGGCAAGGCAATTCAAGGCAAGTCAATTACAGTCAAAACAATTACCTGCAATTACAAATAATTACAGGAAAGGCAAATTTAGGCAATTCCAGGAAGAAGAATTCCAGGAAAGGCAATTCCAGGCAATGCAAATCTATGCAAGACAATTCCAGGCAATACCAATCAAGGCAATTCCAGGCATGGCAATTCCAGGCAATTTCAGGCAAGGCAATTTTATTCAAGGCAATTCCAGACAATTCCAGACAAGGCAATTCCAGTCAAGGCAACTCTAGTAAATTTCGGGCAAGGCAATTTCATTCAGACAATTCCAGTCAATTCCAGTCAGAGCAATTTTTGGCAAAACAATTCCAAGAAATTCCGGGCACGGCAGTTTCAGGTGAGGCAATTCCAGAAAATGCCATGCAAGGTATTCCAGACAAGGCTCTTCCAGGTAATTCCAATCAAGGAAATTCCAGGAAAGGCAATTCAAGGCTATTCCAGGCAAGAATATTCTAGGAAAGGCAACTCTAGGCAATTACAGGCAAGGCAATTAAATGCAATTCCAATCACGGGAATTTCATGCAATTCCAGGCAAGGCAATTATTACAGGCAAGGTAAAGTAAGGCAATTATTCCAGGCAAGACCTGGCAAGGCAATTCCATGCAAGGCAAGGCAAGGCAAGGCAATTCTAGGCAACCAATTCCAGGCATTTCTTGGCAAGGCAATACCCGGCAGTTCCAGGCAAGTCAATTTCATGTATGATAATTCCAGGCAAGGCAATTACAGGCAAAGAAATTCCAGGTAAGGCAATTCCAGGCAAGGCAATTCCAGGCAATTTCAGGAAGGGAATTCCAGTGAAGGCAATTTTAGGCAATTGTAGCAATGCAAATCCACGCAAGGCAATTCCAGACAATACCAAGAAAGAAAAATTTTAGGCATGGCAATTCCAGGCAATTCCAGGCAATGAAATTCCAGGCAACGCAATTCCACGCAATTCCAGGCAAGGCAATTTTATTCAAGGTAATTTCATGCAATTCCAGGCAAGGCAATTCCAGTCAAAACAACTCCAGGAAATTCCAGGCAAAGCATTTCCTGGCAAGGTAATTATAAGCAATTCCAGGGAAGGCAATTCCAAGCAAAACAATTCCAGGCAATTCCAAGCAAAACATTTCTAGGCAATTCCAGGCAAGGAAATTCCAGGAAATTTCAGGAAAGAAAATTTTATTTAAAGCAATTCCAGGAAAGGCAATTTTTGGCGAGGCATTTTCAGGCAATTTCAGTCAAGGCAATTCCAGGCAAGGCAACTCCAGGTGATTCCAGACAAGGCAATTCCAGGCAATGCAATTTAAGGCAATTTCAGGACAGGAATTTCCTGCCAAGGCAATTCTAAGCAATTTAAGGGAAGGCGATTCCAAGCAAGGCAATTCCAGATAATTCCAGGCAAGAAAATTTCAGGCAAGGCAATTCTGGGAAATACCACCCAAGGCAATTTCAGGCAAAGCAATTCCAGGGAATTCCAGGCAAGGCAATTCTAAGCAATTCCAGGCAAGGCAATTCCAGGCAATTAAAGGCAAGAAAACTTTTGGCAAAAGCACTCCAACCAATTAAAATCAAGTCAATTCCAGGAAAGGCAATTTTAGTCAATGCCAGGCAAGGATATTCCGGTCAAAAACTTCCAGGTAATTTCAATGAAGGCAATTTCAGGCAAGGCAATTCAAGGCAATTCCAGGCAAGGCCATTCCAAGAAAGGCAACTCAAACAATTTCAGGCAAAGCAATTCCAGGCAATTCCAGGCAGTTCCACACAAGGCAATTATTACTAAAAAGGCAAGATAAGACAATTATTCCAGGCAAGGCTAGGCATGACAGGGCAAGGAATTCCAGGCAAAACAATTCCAGGCAATTCTAGAAATGGCAATACCAGGCAATTCCAGGCAAGTCAATTCCAAGTAACACAATTCCAGGAAAGGCAATTACAGGCCAAGCAATTCCAGGTATGGCAATTCCAGGCAAAAAGTAAAAATAAAAACAAGACAATTACAGTCAAGGCAATCACAGGCAATTCCAAGTAATTCCTGACAAGGCGATTCCAGGAAGGGGAATTTCAGGCAAGGCAATTCAAGGCAATTCCAGACAATGAAGTCCATGCAAGGCAATTCCAGGCAATACTAAGCAAGGCAATTTCAAGGCAATTACAAGCAATTTCAGGGAAGGCAATTCCACGCAATTCCAGGCAAGGCAATTCCAGTCAAGACAATTCTAGGCAAATTTAGGCAAGGCAATTCTAGGCAAGGTAATTCGAGAAAATTCCATGCAAGGAAATTTCAGGCAAGGCAATTCCAGAAAATTTCAGGCAAGGCAATTTTATTCAGGCAATTATAGGCCATTCCAGGCAAGGCAATTTTTGGAAAAACAATTCCGAGCAATTCCAGGCAAGGCAATTCCAGGCAATGCCAGTCAAGGCTATTCCAGGCAACACACTTCCTGCAATTCCATTCAAGGCAATTTCAGGCAAGGCAATTCAAGGCGATTCCAGGCAAGGGTATTTCAGGAAAGGCAACTCTAGTCAATTACATGCAAGGCAATTCCAAGCAAATCCAATCAAGGTTATTACAGGCAGTTCCACCCAAGATAATTATTACAGGAAAGGCAAGGTAAGGCAATTATTCCAAGCAAGGACAGGCAATTCCACGCAAGGCAAGGCAAGGCAATTCCAGGCAATGAATTCCAGGCATTTCTAGGCAAGGCAATACCAGGCGATTCCAGGCAAGTCAATTCCACCTAAGGCAATTCCAAGCAAGGCAATTACAGGCAGAGCAATTCCAGGTAAAGCAATTCCAGGCAGGGCAATTCCAGGGAATTTCAGGCAAAGCAATTCCAGTCAAACAATTTTTGACAGTAATAGGCAAGGGATTTCCAGGAAAGGAAATTCCACGCAATGCAATACCAGGCAAATCCATGCAAGGCCATACCAGGAAAGGCAATTTCTGGCAAGACAATTCCAAGAAATTTGAGGCAATACAACTTTCAGCAAAGCAATTCCAGGCAATTACATGCAAGGCAATTCCAGGCAAGGAAATTTCATGCAGTTATTTACAATGCAATTCGAGGCAAGGCAATTAGAGGCAACTGCAGGAAATAAAATTCAAGGCAAGGCAATTCCAGACAATTCCAGACAAGGTAATTTTAGAAAAGGCATTTCCAGGCAATTCCAGGTAAGGTAATTTTGGGCGAGGCAATTCTAGGCAATTTCATACAAGAAAATGACAGAAAATTTTAGGTAAGGCAATTTTTAGCAAAACAATTCCAAGCAATTCCAGGCAAGGTAATTCCAGTCAAGGGAAATCCAGGTAATGGCAGGAAAGGCTACTCCAGGCAAGACCCTTCCAGGCAATTCCAGTCAAGAAAATTTCAGGCAAGGCAATTCCAGGAAATTCCAATCAAGGCTATTCCAGGCAATTCCAGCAAGGCTATTATTACAGGCAAGGCAAGGTAAGGCAATTATTACAGGCAAGGCAATTCCAGACAATTATAGGCAAGACAATACCAAGAAATTCCAGGCAAGTAAATTCCACATAAGGCAATTTCAGGCAAGGCAATAACAGGGAAAGTAATTCTAGGTAAGGCAATTTTAGGGAAGGCAACTCAAGGCAAACGAGTTACAGTCACGGCAATTTCAGGCAATTCCAGGCAATTTTACGCAAGGCAATTCCTAGCATTTCCATTCAATGCAAATCCATGCAAGGCAATTCCAGGTTATACCAAGCGTGGCAATTCCAGGAAGGCAATTCCAGGCAAGGCAATTTCCGGCAAGGCAACTCCAGGTGATTCCAGGGACGAGAATTCCATGCAAGCCAATTCCAGGCAATTCCAGGCAATGCATTTCCTGGCAAGGCAATTCTAAACAATTACAGGCAAGGCAATTTTAAGCAAAACAATTTCAGGCAATTCTAGCCAAGACAATTCCAAGTTATTCCATGCAAGAAAACTCCAGGCAAGCCAATTCCAGGAAATTCAAAGCAACACAATTTTAGGCGAGGCAATTTCAGGCAATTCCATGCAAGGCATTTTCTGGCAAGGCAATTCTAAGCAATTCCAGGCAAGGCCATTCCAAGCAAGGCAATTTCAGGCAATTCCAGGCAAGAAAATTCCAGGCAAGGAAACTCCAGTCAATTCCAAGTAAGGATATTTCAGGCAATTCAAATCAAGTCAATTCCAGGCAAGGCAATTATTCCAGCAAAATAAGGTAAGGCTATTATTCCACTCAAGTCAAGTCAAGGAAATGCAAGGCAATTCCAGGCAAAGATAAACAAGGCAGGGCAAGACAGTTCCAAAAAAGCAAATTTCAGGCAATTCTAGGCAAACCAATATCAGGGCATTTGAGACAAATCATTTCCAAATAAAACAATTCCAGGAAAGGTAATTCCAGGCAAGGCAATCCTAGGCAAATCAATTCAAGGCAAAGCAATTACAGTCAAGAAAATTACAGAAATTCCAAGCAAGGCAATTAGAAGCAAGCTAATTCCAGACAATTCCAGGCAAGGCAATTGCAGGCAAGACAATTACAGGCAAGGCAAGAAAAGACAATTCCAGGCAAGTAAATTTCAGGCCAGGCAATTTCAGGCAAGGCAAGGTAATTGCAGGCAAAATAATTCCAGGATTGTCAATTCCAGGAAAGGCAATTCCAGGCAAGGCAAGTCTAGGCAAGGCAATTCCTGTCAAATCAATTCCAGGCAATTCCAGGCAAGCTAATTTCAGGAAAGGCAATTACAGGCAAGCTAATTCCAGGCAAGGCAATTCCAGGCAATTCCAGGCAATGCAAATTTATGCAAGGCAATTTCAGAAAACACCAAGCAATGCAATTCCAGGCAGTGCAATTCCAGGCAATTACAGGTAAGAAATTTTCAGGCAAGGCAATTCCATGCAATTTCAGGTGAGGCAATTTTATTCAAGGCAATTGAAAGAAATTCCAGGAAAGGCAATTTTACATGAGGCAATTCCAGGCAAGGCAACTTCAGGTGATTCCAGGGAAAGAAACTTCAGGCAAGGTAATTCCAGGGAATTCCAGTCAAGGCATTTCTTGGCAAGGCAATTCTAAGCAGTTACAGGCAAGGCAATTCCAAGTAAGAAAATTCCAGGCAATTTCAGGCAAGGCAATTCCAAGCAATTCCATGCAAGCAAATTCCAGGCAAGGCAATTCCAGAAAATTGCAGACAAGGCAATTTTATTCAAGGCAATTCCAGGTAAGGCAATTTTAGGCGAGGCAATTCCACGTGATTATAGGCAAGGCAATTCCATGCAAAATAACACCAGGTGATTGAAGGCAAGGCAATTCCAGGCAATTACTGGCAAGAAAATTCCAGGCAAGGCAACTCCAGGCAATTCCAGGTAAGGCTATTCCATGCAATTCCAATCAAGGCAATTCCAGGCAATTGCAGGCAAGGCAATTATTCCAGCGAGAGCAAAGTAAGGCAATTATTCCACACAAGGCAAGGCAAGGAAAGGAATGAAAAGGCAATTCCAGGCAAGGAAATTTGAAGCACCTCTAGGCAAGGCAATACCCGGGCAATCCAGGCAAATAATTTCCAAATAAGGCAATTCTAAGCAAGGCAATTCCAGAAAAGGCAGTTTCAGGCAATGCAATTTAAGGCAAAGCAATTACAGTCAAGACAATTACAGGCAATTTCAGGCAAGGCAATTCCAGGCAAGGCAATTCTAGGCAAGACAATTTCAGGACAAGCAATTTCTGGCAAGACAAAGCAAAACAAGGCAATTCCAGGCCAGGCAATTCCAGTAAAGGTAATTCCAGGCAAGGCAAGGCTAGGCAAGGCAAGGCTAGGCAAGGCAAGGCTAGGCAAGGCCATTCTGGGCAAGGCAAATCCAAGCAATTTCAGGGTTGGCAATTGCAGTCATTTCCAGGCAAGGAAATTTCAGGCAAGATAATTCCAGAGAAGGCAAATCCAGGCAAGGTAATTTCAGGCATTATTATTTATGACAATTCAACACAAAAAAATTTCAGGCAAGGAAATTTTATGCAAGGCAATTACAGGAAATTCCAGGAAAGGCAATACCAGGCAAGGCAATTTCAAATAATTTCAGGCAAGGCAATTTCAGGCAATTCCAGGCATGGAAATTCCAGTCATTTCAATTCAATGCAATTCCAGACAAGACAATTCAAGGAAAGACCACTCCAGGCAATTACATGAAAGGCAATTTTATGATATTCTAATCAAGGCAATTCCAGGGAATTCCAGGAAAAAGCAATTATTACAGGCAAGGCAAGGCAAGGCAAGGCAATTCCAGGGAAGACAATTCTAGGCATTTCCAAGCAAAAAAAATCCAGGCAATTACAGCAACGCAATTCAATGCAAGGCAATACCAGGCAATTCCAGGCAAGTCAAATCCATTGAAGGCAATTCCAGAAAACGCAATTTAAGGGAAGGCAATTGCAGGTAACAAAATTCCATGCAAGGCAATTCTAGGCATGGCAATTTCAGGCAAGGCAATTCCAGGCAAGGCAATTTTAGTAGAGGCAATACTAGGCAATTCCAGGCAAGGCAAATTTTGACAAAAAAATTTTAAACAATTCCAGGCAAGTCAATTTCAGACAGTGCCAGGCATGGCTATTCCAGGCAAGGTACTTCCACACAATTAGAATCATGGCAATTTTAGGCAAAACAATTCAAGGCAATTTCAGGCAAGGCAATTCCACGGAAGGCAACTCCAGACAATTTCAGGCAAGGCAATCGCAGGCCATTATAATCAAGGCAATTCCAAGCAATTCTAGGCAAGGCAATTAATACAAAAAAGGCAAGGTAAGGCAATTTTTCCAGGCAAGGCCAGACAAGGCAAAGCAAGGCTATTCCAGGCAAGCTTAGGCAAGGCAAGGCAATTCCAGGCAATTCTAGACAAGGCAATACGAGGCTATTTCAGGCAAGTCAATTCCACTTAAGGCAATATCAGTCAAGGCAATTACAGGCAAAACAATTCCAGGTAAGGCAAATCCAGGCAAGGCAATTTAAGGGAAGGCAATTATTGTCAATGCAACTCCAGGCAATTCCAGGCAAGACAATTAAAAACAATGCAATTCCAGGCAACTGCAGGCAAGACGATTATTACAGGAAAGGCAAGGTAAGGCAATTATTACAGGCAAGGCCAGGCAAGACAAGGTAAGGCCATTCCAGGCATGTTAAGGCAAGACAAGTCAATTTTAGGCAAGGCAATTTCAGGCAATTCTAGGCACGGAAATACCAGGCAATTCCATGCAATTCAATTACAGGCAAGGCAATCACAGGCAATTCTAAACAAGGCAATGCCAGGCAATTTAAAGCAAGTCAACTCCAGGTAAGGCAAGACCCGGCAATGCAATTTCAGGTAAGGCAATTCCAGGCAAGAAAATTCCAGGCAAGGCAATACAAGGCAAGGCAATTACTGTGAAGGCAATTACAGGCAATTCCATTCAAGGCAATTCTAGGCAATGCAATACCAGGCAATTGCAGGCAAGGCAATTCCAGGCAAGGCAAGGCAAGAAAAGGCAATTACAGAAAAGGCAATTCCAGGAAATTTTAGGTAAGGCAATTCCAGGAAATTCCAGGCAAGGCAAATTCAGGCAAGATCATTTCAGCCAATTTAAGGCAACGCAATTTTAGGCAATGCAATTTCAGGCAATTCAAGGCAAGACATTCCAGAAAAGAAAATTCCATGCAAGGCAATTGCAGGCATTTCCAGGCAAGACAATACCAGACAAGTCAATTCCAAAAATTTCCAGGCTAGGCAATTTTAGGCAAGGCAATTCCAGGCAAGACAATTTTAAGCGAGGCAATTTCAGTAAATTCCAGGCAAGGGAATTACATGCAAGGCAACTCCAGGCAATTCCAGGCAATTCCAATCAAGGCAATTCCAGGCAAGGCAATAAATCCAGGCAAGGCAAGGCAATTATTCCAGGCAAGGCAAGGCAATAAATCCAGAAAAGGCAAGGCAAGGCAATTATTCCAAGCAAGTCAAGGCAGTGAAATTTTAGGCTAGGTACGGCAAGGCAAGGCAATCCCAAGCTGTTCTAAATAAAGCAATACCAGGCTATTTTAGGCAAGAAAATTCCAGAAAAGTAAATTCCAGGCAAGGCAATTCAAAGCAAGGCAATTACACTCAAGGCAATTCCAGGCAATTTCAGGCAACACAATTCCAGGCAAGGCAAGGCAAGAAAAGGCAATTACAGTCAAGGCAGTTCCAGGCAATTGCAGGCAAGACAATTATAGGTAAGGCAATTCCAGGAATTTCCATGCAAGGCAATTCAAGGCGAGGAAATTCCAGGCAAAAAATATTCACGCAAGGCCATTCCAGGCATGGCAATTCCAGATAAGACAGTTCAAGGCACTTTCAAGAAAGGCAATTCCAGGCAATTACAACAAGGCAATTCAATGCAAGGCAATACCAGGAAATACCAGGCAAGGCAATTCCAGGCGCTTCCAGGCAAGGGAATTTCAGGGAAGGAAATTTCAGGCAATTCCAGGCAAGGCAAATCCAGGAAAGGCTACTCCAGGCAATTCCAGGTAACACAATTCAAGGCAAGGCAATTCCAGGCAAGGCAATTTTAGGAGATGCAATTCTAGGCATTTCCAGGGAAAACAATTTTTAGCAAAGCAATTCCAAGCAATACCAGGCAAGGCAATTTTAGGCAAGGCAATTCCATAAAATACCAGGTGTGACTATTCCAGGCAAGGCACTTCCAGGCAATTCCAATCAAGGGATTTCCAGGCAAATTCAGGCAAGGCAATTTTTCCAGGCAAGGCAAGACAATTATTCCAGGCAAAACAAGACAAGGCAATTCCAGGCAGAGCAAAGCAAGGCAAGGCCAGGCAAGGCAAAGCAATTACATGCTAGGCAAAGCAAAACAAGGCAATCCCAGGAAATTCTAAACAAGGCAATACCACGCAATTCCAGGCAAGGCAATTTCAGGGAAAACAATTCCAGTAAGGAAAATTCCAGGCAAGGCCATTTAAGGCAAGGAAATTACAGTTAAGGCAATTACAGGCAATTTCAGACAATTACAGGAAAGGCAATTTCAGGCAATGCAATTCCAGGCAATTGCAGACAAGGCAATTTCAGGCAAGGCAATTCCAGGCAAGGCAAATCTGGGAAAGGCAATTCTAGGCAAGGCAAAGCAAGAAAAGGCAATTGCAGGCAAGGCAATTTCAGGCAAGACATGACAAGGCAAGGCAATTGCAGGCAAGGCGATTGCAGGCAAGGCATGGCAAGGCAAGAAAATTCCGGGCCAGTCAATTACAGGATAGGCCATTCCAGGAAAGGCAAGTCTAAACAAGGCAATTCCATGCTAGGCAAGGTAAAACAAGGCAATCCCAGGCAATTCTAAAAAAGGCAATACCGTTCAATTCCAGGCAAGTCAAATCCTGGCAAGGCAATTCCAGGCAAGGCAACTCCAGGCAAGAAAATTCCAGGCAAGAAAATTCAAGGCAAGGCAATTACAGTCAAGGCAATTACAAGAAATTCCAGGAAATTACACAAAAAACAATTTTAGGTAATGCAATGCCAGGCAATTGCAGACAAGGAAATTCCAGGCAAGGCAATTTCAGTCAAGACAATTCCAGGCAAGGCAAGGAAAGAAAACGCAATTCCAGGCAAGGCAAGGCTAGGCAAAACAATTTCATTCAAGGCAATTTTATGCAAGGCAATTTCAGGCAATTACAGGCACGGCAATTACAGGCAAATCAATTCCAGGCAATTCCTGGCAAGGGAATTCCGGGCAAGGCAATTTCAGGCAATTCCAGGCAAGGCAGTTCTAGTCAAGTCAATTCCAGGCAAGGCAATTTCAGGCTATTTTAGTCAAGGCAATTCCAGGCAATTCTAAGCAACTCAATACCAGGGCATTACAGGCAAGGAATTTGCAAATAGGGCAATTCCAGGCAAGGCAATTCCAGGCAAAGCAAATACATTCAAGACAATTACAGGCAATTCCAGAAAATTCCAGGCAAGACAATTCTAGCAAGCTAATTCCAAGCAATTGCAGGCAAGACAATTCCAGGAAAGGCAAGGAAAGGAAAGAAAAGGCATTTGCAGGAAAGGCAATTTCAGGCCAGTCAATTCCAGGAAAACCAATCACAGGCAAGGCAAGGTGAAGCAAGGCAATTTCAGTAAAGAAAATTCAAGGCAAAATTTTTCAGGCAATTCCAGGCAAGGCAATTTCAGGCAATTCCAGGCAAGTCAATTCCAGGCTAGGCAATTCCAGGCAGTTGCAGGAAAGGCAATTCCAGGCAAGGCAATTCCAGGCAGACAATTTCAGGCAATTCCAGGCAAGGCAATTTCAGGCAAAAAAATTCCATGCAAGGCAATACCAAGCAACTCCAGACAAGGCAATACCAGGCAAGGCAATTCCAGGAAATTCGAAAAAAGGCAATTTCTGGCAAAAAATATTTTAGGCAAGGCAATTCCAGGCAACGGCAGGCAACGCAATTTCTGGCAAGGCAATCCTAGGCAATTCTAAACAAGGCAATACCAGGCAAGTCAATTTTTGGTAAGGCAATTCCAGGCAAGGCAATTCCAGGCAAGGCCATTCAAGGCAAGAAAATTAGTGTCAAGGCAATTCGAGGCAATTTCAGGCAATTCCAGGGAAAGCAATTTCAGGCAAGGTAAGGAAAGAAAAGGCAATTAAAGGCAAGGCAATTCCAGGCAATTGCGGGCAAGGCAATTCCAGGGAAGGCAATTTCAGAAGAGTCAATTCCAGAAAATTGCAGACCAGGCAATTCCAGGCAAGGAAATTTCAGGCATTTTCATTTAAGTGTACTTCAGGCAAGGCAATTCCAGGAAGTGCAAATCCAGGCAAGGAAATTCCAGGCTATTTCATGCAAGGCAAATTTAGAAAATGCAATTTCAGGCAATTCAAAGCAAGGCAATTCCAGGCAAGGCAATTTCTGCCAAGGCAATTCTAGACAATACCAAACAAGGCAATTCCAGGCAAGGCAATTCCAGGCAAAACAATTCCAGTCAATTCTAGGCAAAAAATTTTAAATTAGGCAATTTCAGGGTATTCCAGGCAAAGGAATTCCGGCAAGGCAACTCCAGGCAATTCCAGGTAATTCCAATCAAGGCAATTCCAGGCAAGGAAATAATTCCAGGCAAGGCAAGGCAAGGCATTTATTCCAGACAAGGCAAGGCAAGGCAATTCCAGGCATAGAAAGGCAAGGCCAGGCAAGGCAAGCAAGGCAATTCCAGGCAATGCTCGGCAAGTCCAGACAATCCCAGGCAATTCTAAACAAAGCCATACCAGGCAATTCCAGGTAAGTCAATTCCAGGCAAGGTAATTCGAGGCAAGAAAATTTCAGGTAACCCAATTCAAGGCAAGGCAATAACAGTCAAGGCAATTAAAGGGAATTCCAGGCAAATTACATGCAAGGTAATTCCAGGCAATGCAATTCCAGGCAATTGCAGAAAAGGCAATTCCAGGCAAGGAAACTCCAGTCAAGGCAAGGCAAGGCAAGAAAAGGCAATTTCAAAGAAGGCAATTTCAGGCAAGAAAATTACAGGCAAGACAATTCCAGTCATTTCCAGGCAAAAACATTCCAGGCAAAGCCATTCAAGGGAAAATAATTTTACACAAGTGAATTTCAGGCGATTCCAGGATAGGCAATACCAGGCAAGTAATTTCCAGGCAAATTCAGGCATGACAATTCCAGGGAAGGCATTTTCAGGCAATTCCAGGGAAGGCAGTTTCAGGAAAGGCTATTGCAGGCAATTCCAGGCAAGGCAATTTTAGGCAAGGCTTTTTCAGGTAATTCCAGGCAAGCCAATTCCAGGCAATGCTAGACAACGCAATTCTAGGCAATTCCAGGTAATTCCAGACAAGGGAACTTTGGCAATTCTAGGCAAAGCAATTCCAGGCAAGACAATTTCAGGCAATTTCAGGCAAGGCAAAACCAGGCAAGCCAATTTTGGGCAATGCTAGACAAGGCAATTCTAGGCAATTCCAGGCAATTTCAGTCAAGGGAACTTTGACAATTTTAGGCAAAGCAATTCCAGGCAAGAAAATTTCAGGCAAGGCAATACCAGGCAAGTCAATTCCAGGCAATTCCAGGAAAAAAAATACCTGGCAAGGCAATTTTAGGCAAAACCATTTTAGGCAATTCCAGGAAAGGCAATTCCATGCAAGGCAATTCCAGGCAACTCCATGCAAGGCTATTCCAGAAAAGACAATTTCAGGCAATTCCAGGAAAGGAAATGCCATGCAAGGCAACTCCAGGCAAATCCAGGCATGGTAATACCAGACAAGAAAATTCCAAGCAATTTCAGGAAAGGCAATTTCTGTCAAGACAATTTTAGGCAAGGTAATTCTAGGGAATTCCAGGCAAGGCAATTCCAAGAAATTCCAGGCAAGAAAATTTTCAGCAAGGAAATTCCAGGCAAGGGAACTCCAGAAAAGGCAATTCCAGAAAATTCCATGCAAGGCAATTCCGTGCAAGGCAATTCCAGGCAATTCCAGGCAACACAGTTCAAGACAAGGCAATTCCAGGCAATGGCAAACAATGAAATTCTAGGCAATGCAATTCCAGGCAATTCCAGGCAAGGCAATTTAAGGGGAAGAAATTCTAGGCAATTCCAGGCAATATTAGGCAAGGCAATTTTTGGCAAAACAATTTCAAGCAATCTTAGGGAAGGCAATTCCAGGCAAGCCAATTCCAGACAATGATAGGCAAGGCTATTCCAGACAAGGCACTTCCAGGTAATTTCAATCAAGGGAATTCCAGGCAATGCAATTCAAGGCAATTCCAGGCAAGGCAATACAAGGAAAGGCAACTCCAGGCATTTACAGGCAAGGCAATTCCAGGTAAGAAAATTTTTACAGGAAAGGAAAATAAGGCAATTATTCCAGGCAAAACCAGGCAAGGCAAGGCAATGCAATTTCAGCCAAGACAAGGCAAGGCAAAGGAATTCCAAGCAATTCTAGGGAAGGGGATACCAAGCAATTTCCGGCAAGTCAATTCCACATAAGGAAATTTCAGGCAAAACAATTTCAGGCAAAGCAATTCTACGTAAGGCAATTTTAGGCAAGGCAATTACTGTCAAGGCAATTACAGGCAATTAAAAAAAATTTCAGGCAATGCAATTCCATTCAATGCAATTCCAGGCTATTGTAGACAAGGCAATTATAGGCAAGGTAATTCCAGGCAAGGAAAGGCAAGAAAAGGCAATTACAGGCAAGGCAATTACAGGCAAGGGAAAACAAAAAATGGCAATTACAAGCAAGGCTATTCGAGGCAATTTCAGGCAACGCATTTACAGGTAAGGCAATTCCAGACATTTCCAGGCAATGCAATATTAGTTAAATCAATTACAGGCAAAAAATTTTACGCAAAACAATCCCAGGCAATTCTGGGATAGGCAATACCAGTCAATGAATTTTTAGGCAATACCAGGCAAGGCAATTCGAGGCAATTAGAGGCAGGGAAATTTCAGGCAAGGCAATTCCAGGCTAGGGAATTCCAAGCAATACCAGGCAAGGCAATTCCAGGCAATTCCAGGCAAGGCAATTCCAGACAAGGCAATTCCAGGTAATTCCAGGCAAAAAATTTAAATCAAGAAATTTTCAGGTAATACCAGGCAATGCAATTCCAGGCAAGGAAGTTTTATGCAACACAATTCTAGGCAAATCCAGACAAGGCAATACCAGGAAAGGCAATTCCTGTTAAGGCAATTTGAGGCAAGGCAATTTCAGGGAATTCCAGTCAAGAAATTCTAGGAAAGGCAATTATAGGCAAGACAATTCCAGGCAAGAAAATTTTAGGCAATTTCAGGCAATGCAATTCTAGGCAAGAAAATTCCACGCAAGGCAATTTCAGGCAAAACAAGGCAAGGCAATTCCAGGCAAAACAAGGCAAGGCAATACCAGGCAAGGAAATTCCAGGCAATTTCTG
>JAPYYA010000157.1:0-19299 GCA_028533165.1 Leontopithecus rosalia | reverse complement strand
TTTAATCAGATGAATGGCTAATCTGCCTTTCCAGAGTTCCTATTGCCAGCTTAAAAGGGCCACCAGACCAGTGTATTTTTTATGGAGAGCCGCTGCACCATGGCGCCAGGAAAACAGCTGCACTGGCCCAAACAACTGAGCTGGCCCAAACAGCCGCACTGGCGACCCATGGGGCTTCTCTGCCTGCAAATCTCCTGATCTGTGGGCAATAAAGATCAGTCTGGAAGTGCGGTGTCCACTCACCGTCTGCATTTTCACTCGGAGCTGCAATCCTGAGCTGCTCCTAAAGGACCATCTTGGATCTTCCCCACTTTCTCCTTTCTTTTCTCTCATTCCTGATCTTTCCTTCTCACAAAACCTTTTCCCTAGTGGTCTCTTAAAGGGCAGTGTCAATGCTTGTTTCTTAGACCTTGTCTTATTTCTTTTCCTTTTTCCCCTCCCTTTCCTTGCCTTTTTGGTTCTATCCTTTCCTTTCTTTTCTGTGTTTGTACCTCCTCCAAATGGTCTGATTCTCTCCCAACATTTCACCCATCCTGTGCTCTTGATTTTATGAGATCTTATCTTCAGTCCCTCCTGGGTCATCACCTCCTGGATAGTCCCACATTTATGTTCCATTGGCACTGGGAGCTGGTTGCAGTTCTCCCACCAAGCCTGCTTCTATCCTTCCTGCACATTCTGATGAATGGCCTCCCTATCAAGTAATCATCCCAGCCAGATGATTTTGCATAAATCTTGGTTCTTCCTCATCTCTCTGGTCATGCCACTCCAGGTTGCTCACCGGCTAAAATCTAAGCTGCTGGCATATCACGCAGAAGCAGCCCCTGGGCCCTCTCTCCAGCCTCATCATCCCTGCTTCCTGCCCCAGGTCCACTTGCAGCACATGCCCTGTACTCTATGCCAGTGCCTTGGCCATCACAGGCATTTCTGATGAAATGATGGCTCCCATTTGCCCACTCCTGACAACACTCACTTTTCAAGATTCAGCTGTAATTCCTGTGACATCTCCCTAAAGCAATTCCTGTTCCCACAGGCAGAATCAACAGCTTCCTTTTTTATCTCCTCTGTTCTCTGGGCAGTCTCTTCACAGAACCAAAACACTTAATTATTTGTCTTCCTCATTAAATGATAAGGTCCTTAAGGATTAATTCAGCACAGTATTAGTCTTCCAGGAGGCACTCAGCCAGTGTCTGTTGAGTAAATGAGTGAATTGGTGAATAGACAAATGATAGTTGCCTACACTAATGAAGGCCAGCACCACAAAGGGGAAAATCAGCTTTTGTCTTTCTGTGGCCATCCAAACACCCATAAAATCATTGCATGAATTTGGGAGTGGGCACGTTGGAAGATAGAAGAAGAAAAGTATGATTTTTCACTGCATTGTCCTAGCCCTCAAGTCACCAGAATATTAATATGTTGAAGAAAGTGTGAAACATGAGGTCAGGAGTTCAAGATCAGCCTGGCCAAGATTGTGAAACCCCGTGTCTACTAAAACTACAAAAATTACTCAGGCATATTGGCAGGCACCTGTCATCCCAGCTACTTAGGAGGCTAAGACAGGAGAATCGCTTCAACCTGGGCGACAGAGATTGTAGTGAGCCAAGATTGTGCCACTGCACTCCAGCCTGGGTGACAGAGTGAGACTCTGTCTCAAAAAAAAAAAAGAGAAAAGAAAGTGTGAAACAGTGCCACATTGTACAGTACCAACTAAGAATGGACCAGAGTCTAGACATGAGAAAACAGAATGTACGGGGCCCCTTGGGTTTTCACGTAAGAGGAAGAGGAAGGGTGGGAACATCCAGACAGCAAGAAACAGCAACATCCCTTCCTAAGGGAGAGAGCAAGTGAAGAAAATTCCAAAGCTACCTGTTAGAGGGCTAAAAATGCCAGTGTTCTTGACAAATACCAATATATATGCACTTGTGCCTACATCTAAAACAGAAGCTAAGTACATGAGCTGGGGGTCATTTATGGGGTGTTGGAAGCAGAACGAGGATGGAGGACCTCTTAGATCTATCAAGAGGGCCATGAGACCATCTCATCTCATGAGACCATGAGGCCAGGAGATCAAGGCATCCCTAGAATGTAGACACTGGCAGAGCCTAAATCCTATCTTGCCCATGCTCCTATCCAGTAACCTTGCAGACTATGGGATCAGTCAGCCTCCGCCAGGACATGACCAATAATGGGGGCTGGCTGGCAGGGGAAGAAAGGAGGTGTCTGGGAGCTGTTGTGGTGAAGGGGCACTTCAGAGAGAAGCTGTGTTCACATTTGGATGCGTTGAGGGTAGAAGGACATGAGGAAAGGCAAAGGGAGCCCATCCTCAGGGCCGAGGTATGGGCACAGCACTGCACTGCACCTTAGGGGAAATTAGACCCTGTGGGCAGAGATCCCTAGAGAAACAGAGTTGGAGTTGTGAGGGCCAGTGTGATACAGAACTTGACTTTAAAGCCAATTTGTCAGTAAGAAAAAATACAAGAGGTTCACCTTGTGGGAGAAAAGGTCAGAAGCTTGGTGGGTCAAGAAGGCCTAGCTGTGCTTGATGAGAGGACCCCAAGTGTACTTGAAGCACCCTCCTGTTTAAAGGGTGAAAGGAAGTCTGGTTTTCTTTTCTCAGTGTAGGTCAGTGTAAAAAAAAATCTGCTTTGTAATTGCATAAGGTCTCAGCACAAACAAAATCACAGAAAATATGAAATGTATCATAACACAGTCAGCTTGCTTAGAATGCAGTCAAACCTGCAAGCAGTATTGAGGGACCGGACTCCACACATCTTTCATTTCCTTTCTGAAAGTTACATTAATAAAAAAACAATAACTCCCCTGAGTACTCCGATATTTTTGGTTAGTGAAACAGTAATCTCAGCAGAGTTCCATCTTGGTATCAGAAAGCAGAATTTCAGGTTGTTTCACCTAACTGCCACCTAATACCAAAGACATGATATTTATTAGCATGTATTTCTAATGAGAAACTGTTATAGCCACCATTAATGGTCTGAGATATGAAGTGGAAAAAGAAAATTATAAGCCCCAAATATCAGATCATGTGATGATCGGACATAATATCATGTGATTCCAGCATATTATGTAAGAAAAATCCAAAGAGTGAATACTTACCAGGCAAAAGGTCAACATTCAGCAGCCTCTGAGAAGTCATACATCTAGACAGACCTAAACTGTAAGTGTAGAAGGGTTACAGTGGACTCTATGGGCTTTCTACTAAGTACTGGCTAATTTTAAAAGACACCGAAATTTATATATGCTAGTCTTTGTTGAGAGAAATTGAGAATCCACATTGTATTACAAAGTTAATCTACAAGAGTCACTTTATTATAGTTATAAAATATTTTCGACAGAAGGAAAGTCCTTACCTATGTGACCAACGCTACAAGGGTCTATACACAATTTTGCGAGGCTCTTCACTAAGCACACAGTGATGACCCAGGTCAGTTATGGCAAGGTTGGGGAATTAGAACAAACCCCTGTGGCAAACACAGATCACAGCTTGAAGTGAGCATTGCAGATTTCTACAACAGACACTCTGACAAATATCATTTCCTAGATACACACCCACGTTCCCAAGATGGGACAATTAAAACAAAAACCCAAACCTTTCCAAATTATATAAAAGCTTTTGCTCTATCTAATTAAGCTGATACGCTCATTATTTTAAAAGACAACATACAAAAGAAGTATAGATTTTTACTTTTAATGTACCGGAAATGTGGATATTCTCTTGCCTTTCTCAGCAAATGTTAATGTCAGTTCAGCTCTTAACAATGGCAACAGGAGCTGGGTCCTCTAAGTTTCTTGTTACTGAAGTTTGAAGGCTCAAACCTCACCTTAATTTTAACAAAGGCTAAATTCAAGATGCTCCTGGCTTATAATTTTCTTATTCTACTTAATGAGGTAGAGAAGTTCATTTGGACTTGAGCACTCCTTTAGACAGTTTCAGCTAAGTTTCAGGTGGCATTTTCTAACAGTAAGAGCTATTGATAAGCGAGTAGGCTGCTTTGGAAGGCAACAGGTTTGCTTCACTGGAAGTGATGATGGCCTTTCAGGAAGGGTGAGGTGAGGTTTTCTAAGATCTCACCCAACTAAGTGATTCAGAAAGTGCCAGCCTGGGGCTTCTGAGGTGCTTGTGACTCTAGGATCTTTCTGCCATCCTGCTTTACCTGCTAGACACCTTTTGAAATTGAGTACGACTGAAGTGGAGTTTCGAGAACACTGTGATTGTACATCTCTTTTTTGCCTGATTCTCAGAAATGAGCACATGCAAACTGATGCTAAGTGGGGTGGGGCTTTGATCCCAGGCCCTCCTCCCACCAGGAGCCATACTTATTTCTTCCTTGCGGATGCTCCGGCCTCTGAGTTCAGATGTGGCTCAGGTCTGAGACTAGAGGAGCCTATCAGTGAAGGATGAAACGTTCCCCCGCTCCTCAACCACCAGGCCTCCTTCTGCAACTCAACTTTCCGCTCCCAGGGCAGGCTGATCTGAAGACCCCACCCCTCCACCTAATCTGAAGACTCAGTTGAAGAGGAGCAGGCAGGCAGCTAGGGGATTCATCCTCTGGGGGTGGGGGCAGAAGCGAGTCCCATGTCTTATTGTTGCTTCCCAGTTGACCCACAGCTGGAGTGCAGGCTGGGCAAGTAGGTGCCTGGCAACTTCTGGGGAGACTACAGTCTCCTTATTGGCCATCACAAAGCCCCAGAGAAAAAGATGCTTCCAAAAGCTACAAGATTAGAGGAACAGATAAAGGTTATGGGAAGATTAAGTAGAGCACAGCAGGCCACTTCACGAACCTTCTGTGGCTTCCCCCAGGTGGGATAGCATGGCAGCTGTTAACGTAGAATCTCTGCCACCAGGCCAGGTGAATTAGGGACAGTACCACTGGGGAAAGTACCTGGGCATAGCCCACACACCCTCTGCCACCCACCCAACCCACAGAGCTCAACCTTTTCTAGTGCTCTCTTCTGTTTTCAGGGTCCTGGAGTGGCTTGACCTCATTTAGTCATTATTTGATTATCCCATTTACAGGCAAGGAGTTTTTTTTAATGTTCCTAACTCTAGCGAGTTACCAGTTTAAGACATGTCTGTGCCCTTTGGCAAACTTGCTGTCTTCTTAGGAATTTTGTGCCCGATATCTTTTGCTCCTCCAGACGGCTGCCCATGCTCCTCTGCCCCACTGGGCACTGTGGGAGATTAACCTGGATGGACTCTAGGGCTCTGCCCTCCAGCTTCCAGGTGGGCTCAGTAGATGGGGATCCTGGTGAAGACCACAGGGGAGGAGAGCAGCTGGCAGTGAAGTTGTCCTGGAGCTACCTAAGCCCAGACATCCCCAGCTCCCTCCATGCAGACCTTTCTACCCTCCGCTCCTCTGGTACTGTACTATCCGTGTGGATAGGAGTGGTACAAGCTTCCCTGTCACATGGGCAGGAGTCAAATTCCCTTTCCCCTGTGGAACTAACTCCTACCACACCTCAAGTAAACAGGCCCCTTTTTAAGTCCTGCGCCTGTCCTATTTGAGCACAGCATCTGTTTTCTCCAGGGACCCTGAAGCACACATCCATTCTACTCATGCAAAACAGACAACTGCATAAGAGAAAAGAATATATTCATGTGTACTGCTATTGGCAGGAAGTCTGTGCTTCAGAGATGGAGAAACTAATGAAGGACTTGGCTGCAAGATCCCAACCAATGCCAAGGGCCACTGCCATCAGCCAGCATTGGCATGAAATTCACAACCAGGGAAGCTCCCATGTCTTCTGGGCCTCCTCATGAGGCCTGAAAGCACAGTGGTCATCTACTGCCTGCCTTTGTTTTAGACTAAACCAAAAAATTTTAGTCTAAAATGGAAGTTTACTATCCTGCAAAATAGCTCCCTTTCTCTGTTCTTATCAGCCTGTCCAGCTACTTAGGTTAGATATCAAATACTTGAACTTGAAAAGCCCCTGAGTTGACTAGGATAGCAATGCATTGTGGGCTGCAACAAAATGCAGCAAGACGACCTAAAAAAAACACCTACAGCCCTGCCTAACAATCAGTAGGTGACGTCTGGGAAGATTGTGACCCCACAGTAATCAGCCCATGAGGAATTGAGGGAGGAGCCTGTGCACTAGCGGATAAATTGCTTGTTAAAACTCTGCTGAGTGTGCCTGTCCATCAAACACCCGATATGTAAGACCGTCATTAAAAATCTCACTTTTGCTGTTGTTTGGGTCTCTAAGTCATTCTTTGGGTTTGGACCGGTGAGCTTGTTTTTCACAACCAGTGAGGGACTGGGCCAGACGGTCCCTGTGGCCCTCCCTCTACTTCTCACGAGGCATCTCTTGTATCTCTTCCTCATGACACACTTCTGTAACTTCCCTTGAAGGACAAGAGCATTTTCAGTCCCCATCAGACATGGACAGTCAGTGCTTTCTTGCTCCCAGTTTTCCCCTTGCTCTTCGTCGCCCTAGACCCCTGGGCTTTCCCAGTGAGTCACACATCAAAACCTTCCTGCCCTGCATCTTCTTACAGGCACTGTGCTTATGACTTTTATATTTTGATTATGGAAGAAACTTCGGGCATAAACTCTGTCAAAATAAGTGCATTATGAAAGGTTCATATCCCCAATATCCACATCCTTAGAAATAAGAGCTGAGCCTCTGTTGCATAGATTAACCTTGGCAGTGCCAGGCCTTTATTTGTATACAGAGAAGAGGAGCTGAGATTTTATTTCCTTACTAAGTCAACAAACACTTTTTAACACTGTTGTCCCAGGCACTGTGCTAGGTGCCAAAAAAAAACAAAAATGAACACAGAAAAAATATATATACTCAAGTTATTCATGGTCTAGAGAAAAAGACAGATGTATGTGAATTCTTAGGCAACATATGCCTGATACATCAACACACAAAGAGCATGCGATAAACCGCTGGGGAGGCGTGGGAAGGCTTTGCAAAGGAAGGTGCCTTAGAGCTAAGGGCTTCATCCAAATTTCAGCCCGCAGGTGCTTCCACGACTCCTTTCCCCACAGGTCTGGGCCGGAGTTGACAGAGGGTGGATCAGCTAACAGAGATGAGATCATAGTTTCCCCTCACCGTCCAGTGGCCAGGGGTCCGCTAGAGGGAGCCAGATGATTGTGGGAGAAGCGAACCATGCCACAACCCCTTGTGTGGTAAGAAAATGCTTTTGCTTGTTATTTCATTTGTTCGTTTTTTTAGGAAACTGGGAAATGGGCTTTCTTTCCCAAATATTTTTAATATATGTATTATTGCGTTTTAGGTTTTGGGGTACATGTGAAGAACATGCAAGATAGTTGCATAGGTACACACATGGCAATGTGGTTTGCTGCCTTCCTCCCCTTCACCTATATCTGACATTTCTCCCCATGCTATCTCTCACCAACTCCCCACCCCACGCTGTCCCCCCTAGTTCTCCTCCACAGACCCCAGCGTGTGATGCTCCCCTCCCTGTGTCCATGAGTTTTCATTGTTCAACACCCGCCTATGAGTAAGAACATGTGTTTTTCTTTTTGTTTTAACAAACTTGTACCCAACTTCTAATCATCACACATATAATCCTGCAAATCAAAATTCTACCAATTAGCAGGCAGGGGTTCACATCTCTGTGTCAACTTCCCTTACTTGATGTACAGACGAACCCCACACCTGCCAGTAGTACCTGAGTGTGGGCACCAATTCCAGCTCTTTCCAAAAAATTCAGCACTTACCCTCGTGGGTAAGGTGGCATCCTCATTTGCATACAGATTCTCACACTGGGATGCCATACCTCTGAAGATGGCTTTTGAAGGACAAAACAAGCCTTTGAGGCCTGCCAATGAATTCCTGCTATTTTAGAACAGAGGGTCTGTGTGGCTTTTTTTTTCCCTCCCCTGTCCTGTTTCAGGGAAAGGCAGTTCAAAGTAAAGGGGCCCTTTGCAAAACATGACCTTGAAGATAGAACCATCCTGGGTCTTTCATTTGGGGGCCGGTTCCCGGGCTGACAGAACTTTGACTCTGTAAATGAGTAAGAACCTAAATGTGTCACAGAAAATCCTTCCTGGTCCATAGACTCAATGAAGCAAATATGAGGTGTGGTTGATCATCACAAAGTTTCTAAGAGTAAAAGAGAGAAAGCGAAAAAGTACATCTTGTTCTCTTCAGCTCAGGGGTTGGGTTGAAATTCTGTCTCCACATAAAATTTCAGAAATGGCTCTTGCCCTGGGACAGTGGCCAAAATAACAAATAGCTGAGAAACTCCTTTCACTCTGAAGGCCAGTCCTTTTCCCCCTGAGAAGCTCCTCTTTCCTTTGGAGGAAGGAGGCAAACCTCATGGCTGGACTGGAGCTTCCAGGAACTTCAACAGCAGCAGGGGCAGCTGCTCCCCCTCGCTTTGTCTCCAGTGTCTTTCAAGGGCGGCCACACCTTCCCTCCAACCAGCTTCTTCTAATTGCTTCTGTGACATTTTTTTCTGCCCTGTCCCACCTGTGACTGTTTTCTGCCACCTTTGTTAATCTTTCCCCTTGGCCCCAAGTTCAAGTTCTCAAGTTACCTGAGACTGGTAACTGATTGCTCTATCTATTCCAGAAGATTCCTTGGCTCCAGTCAAGGCTTCCTGACCACCTCCCACAATCCCAGTGGACACCTCCTCAGCAGGTCCCACCCTGCACATGCTCCTCTTCAAAGCCAGCCTCTACCAGCCAGCTTCCCCAGCCCCTAGCCCTCTGAGGCCAGCACCCTTTCACAGGCATGTGTGTGTGCTGCCCAGAGCTGTAAAGAACCGCAAACCATGGGGCCGAAGATCACAGAAACTTTATTCTTTCACAGTTCTGAAGGCCAGAAGTTTGCGAGCAAGGTGCTGGCAGAGGTGGATGCTCTGAGGACCTCCAGTGGTTTGCTGACCATCTCTGTGTTTGCCACCTCTGACCTCATCGCCACACTTTCTCTGGGTGTGTCTCCAAATTTCTCCTTTCTGTAAGAACACCATTCATATTGGATTAAGGCCCACCTCAGTGACCTCTTTTTTACTTGATTACCTCTGTAAAGACACTGTCTCCAAATAGGGTCACATTCTCAAGAACTGGTTTGAACTTCAAGACAGAAATTTTCTTTTCTGGGGAAAAGAGAATCAGGATTCGACAAGACCCAAGCAAGAAGCCTGAGACAGAGCTTTGTGTCTTCCTGCTCCCTAACACCAGCCTTAGCCAAGGCTCCCAGCATCTCCCATGTCCGCTCTCCAGCCTGCACCTTCACATCCAGGATACCTCTGCCCCCTGAACTGTCTTCCCCAGGCCAAACCTCTGCAAAGTGCTGTAGTCTCCAAACCATAAAGAACCAGTTTTGTTGCATTGCTGGAATTGTCGTTGCATTGCTGTGGATGCTCAAGGACAGACATTGGCTCCCACTGGGGAAAGCAAGTCTGAAGCCTCTGCCTCCCCTCAACCCCTCCCATCCTTCCTGGGAGGGGGCCACACTCAGGATCTAGCCAGTTCTCCTGAGCCTCATGGCAACTTCTCACATCTGAGTCCCAGCTAGAGTTCAACCCAAGTCTCCCTTTTTCCGTGACATCCTCCTGATGCTTAGCTGTGCTTTCTTAGAACTTTATCTGGGGACCAACTCAATGATTGCAGAGTGAATTACAGTACCAAGGCCAAGGCTATGGGCCCACAGCGAACTTGCTAACTGTCCAGGTGTGTGGCTACACCCAGCCTCCCCCTTCCTTGAGGGGCTGAAACACCACAATAGCCTTCTCTGTTTCACCAGAACAGAAGAGGGGTCTGGAGGCCCCCAGGTCATCACACCCCCCCAGGCCCTGAGGCCCAACATTCTTTTCAAAGAAGTGCTACGTTGTGGAGCTCCACCTCCATGGGAGTGATTGAGATCTTTCCGGAGGGCTGGCGGCAGCCATCAGGTGCCTGCGTTTGGTCTTGATCCCTAGATAGGGACTCACTGTGCCTCCCCCACCCAACAAAGGAATCATTCATCATCTCGAGGTGCCACCAGAGGGCAAGGACTTAGCCCCAGCCAGAGTGCAGTGTGCTGTGAAAACTGGCTCAGGAGAGCCCTAATCCTATGAGCTTCCTGATTCCCTTTAGCAATGGGAAGGTCACTGGCCAAAGGGTGTCCTCAAGGTCAAAGGGTGTTGTCTATCCAAGTACCCTCCGCAGCAGCCTCAGACAGAGGCCATTTCTATCTGGACACCTGCAGCCCTTGTGATCCAGGGATGCTGCCTTGAAGTGAAAATGCAAAGCGATTTGAAGGCCCCAGAAGACAGACGAATGCTGGCCTCTCTTGGATCATAATGAAGCCCTAGACTGTGTGCTGGGGCAGAATAAGTCACAGGAGCTGCTGCCGCTGTGGTCTAGGCAGAAGGTAGCAGGAAGGCACAGGGCTATCCCTGCGTGAGGAGCTCACTGAGACCCGTGCTTGTGTGAGGGATGGTCCATACAAGTACTGAAGGTCCACCTCACCAGTATCAGCCACGTTAAAGACAAGCACAGGTGGAGGACCAGCCTCCAGACAGGTCAGCTCTGCCCCAGAGACAGGCCTGGATTTGCAGGCCCCACTGCAAGATGAAAATGAGGGATCCCTGGTTCGAAAACTACTAAAAATTTCAAGCTGGCGACAGCAGAGCATTAGACCAAGAATAGGCCCTTCTAAGTGCAGGTCTTGTGGGACAGCTCAGGGGTCACCCCACAAAGCCAGCCCCAAACCCCACATGTGGAGGAACTCACTGCTCAACCTAAACCTCCCCTGAGGAAGGCCCAGTCACACCAGAGCTTTCCCGCAGCCTCTTCCAGTGGGATTCCCACACCTTTCCTACCAGAAGGGCCCTGCCTTCCTCTGGGAAGGGACCTGGGATGTTCCCTTATAATAACCTATCAAGTAAGCATTTGGGGAATGGGTTCTGTACTTGTGTTATATGGAATAAACATGTTCTTGGGAAGAAACTAACTCCAGAGCTCAGCTCTTGCTTGTAACAAGTGACCTGTCCTGCAGCTAGGTAAATGAGAGTCATGTGGGGTTGGGAGCAAGCACTTTGAGGCCAGGACAGGGGCTGGGGGAAAAGTGGCCCAGTGAGCACAAATCCACAGTTGAATCCAAGGAAGTAGGATTCAGACAAAGACAGGGGGAGTGAGTCTGCCAGGAGGAAGATAAGACGAACCCCAGGACCCAAGGACTCAAGGTGGGCATGAATCTGATGGTGCTTGGCAGAGTGGGATGGTGGTGGCCACAAAGAATGAGAGGGAACTGGAGAATCACTGGGAGACAGTACTGACCAAACGAACCATGAACTCTGTAGCCAAGGAACACTACCGTGTATGTGTGTGTGTGTGTGTGTGTGTGTGTGTGTAACAGAATCTGATGCTTTTATGATGGTGGATGGTTGGAGACGGAGAGACTCCGCAGGATGGCGTCAGGGTTGCTTGCTCTAGTTTTAGAGCCAGATGGCTTAACTCAAATCTAAGCATAGTCACTTTCTAGCTGGGCGATCTTGGCAAAATTCTGGGCCTCTGTTCCTTCATCTGTAAAATGGGAATAGAAGCAATAGCCATATTTTGGGGTTGTGTGTGAGGATTAAATGAATTAATACATGTGCTTTGGTGCCTGTGACATACTAAATATTCCAGAGATATCACCAATGATTACTTGTTAAGTGGTAATTACTGCAGGACCTGAATCCTGAGGTATGTTATTGTCTGAGAGCTCTGAGGGTGGAAGGATTACACAACTGTGCTGGTAATTGCTACTTTGTGAATGTTAAGAAGTGTGCACCTTGGGGCATTCCCACTGACAAGGGACTTCCACACACACAGTCCATTTCCCTACAACGTTGTAACCAGTCTTCCAGATCCCTGGCCACTCAGAGGAGCACCTAGCACGTTACAAAAAATAACTTCCTGAATACACATCTGCTGGGTTTTCCTTCCTCCAGCTCTTCTCTGTTTCATTTTTCTCATCTTACTTTAAACCTCTTGAGCATATTAACAAGGCTGAGAAAATTCCCCGGGTCCTTTTTAGCTGCAACATGATTCAGCATACTTCTGATCATCCTCTTAGGCTGATCTGTGGGTTTTCTTGACATTTTAGGGACCTAGTTCGATGCGTTTGTCCTATGAGACTGTGACACCGGAAGTAGATTCTGTGATTAACTATGGTGTTGTGCTTTTCTCTAAAGCCACAGTCATATGACTGGGTATGTGTCATTTATTTGGTATCTTTGGGGGACTGTGTTGTACCTTATAATCTAAAAGCCAGAATTCAGAGGAAGTCTAATTCTCATAAGAACAATAAGCTGGATGCTGAGAGAAGATGTTCAAGATCACAAAGCAACTCAGAGATAAAATCGAGATTTGATTTCCAAAATTCTACTGTATCTGATGTCATGAAAGAACAAAATACCAGCCAATACACAATGGCCTAGCGACTTTGTTGTAGTGGAGTTAAAACCCACAGATGGCCAGACACAGTGGCTCATGCCTGAAATCCCAGCACTTTGGGAGGCCAAGGCAGGTGGATCACGTGAGATCAGAAGTTTAAGACCAGCCTGGCCAACATGGCGAAACCCCGTCTCTACTAAAATATAAAACCTAGCTGGGCATGGTGGTCCATGCCTGTAGTCCCAGCTGCTCATGAGACTGGGACAGGAGAATCACCTGAACCCAGGAGGCAGAGGTTACAGTGAGCAGAGATTGCACCACTGCACTCCAACCTGGGCAACAGAGCAAGACTGTGTCTCAAAACAAAACAAAACAAACAAACAAACAAAAACACATTACCAGAATCACACTCTCATTCTGCAGTGTGTGGGGCGGAGCTGTCTTTCTCTGATGCCTCGCATGGAAGGAGAGGCAATAGGACTGGCTCTGATAATGGTGAATGCTTGCTTTGTTTTGTGTATTGCTTCCTTCTATAAGGGTGTTCAGGCTCTCAATGGGAAAGAGGAACAAGGAGTATTAAAAAAATAATTATTCCTAGAAATATGAAGAGGGGCCAAGAATTAGAGGACAATAAGGAAAGACTGTCAGTGTTGTTAGGGACAACTAGAAAATGTTCTACTGTCTGCAAATACCTAATGTCTGAAATATTTTGGCAAAACTGAAATAAATAGATTTGAAGAATACCCTTGAAGGACTAATGCGGTCTGATTTCAAGGATGACTATAAAGCTATGGTAATTAAGACCATGTAGTATTTACCTAAACACAGACAAATAGATCAATAGGTCTGAAAAGAGTCCAGAAACAGACCCACACCAATATCATCAACTGACTTTTAGCACAGATGCATAAATGATTTGATGGAGAAAGGGGAGTGTGTTCAACAGATGTTGCTGGGCAATTGTATATCCACATGCAAAAGAAGATTAACTCAGCAGGTACCTCACACCTGATACCAAAGAATGATTCAAACTGGATTACAGACCTAAAGATACAACATAAACTATAGAACTTGACAAGAAAACATCACAGCTGTTAGGATTTGGGTATTTGTCTCTGTAGTAATCTATTCATATTAAATCATGTTATGCTATATATGTTGTGTCTGTAACCAGCTTTTTGTTACTTAGTGCTGCATTTTTCCATGTTGTTAATGTTCCTCCTAACTCTTCACTGATCCTGACTCTGCCAGGCCATCTTCTGGGCTCTGATCTAGAGGAATGCTGTAAGTGGGAATCCAGAAACACACTTGACAGTCCAGCCCATCTCTCCCATGGGGTGGCCTTGGGATGAAGAACATGGGCTCTCCTGCAGTGACAAACCTCAGAACTGTTGGAAAGTCATGTACCTCACAGAATCCTGAAAAGAAAACAGAAAAAGAGAGCTTTGATTCACAAGTCACCTGTGGCAGCATGGGGGCCAGAACCTCTCTGACATCAAGAGGAGCTTTTTCCTTGGCCCCATTGCATGTGTTTTCCAGAACCACAACACCCTGTGATGTCTGTGTCTGTGCCCGTCACTGTCTTATTTAAGAAAACCCCAAACCACATAAATTGTGATACACTAAAGTATTTTGAATTCCACCCTTTAGGTTTATTACCACATAAAAAATCATGCCCTGGATGTAAGTGGGTTGACACTGTTGAATTCATGATAGGAAATGGTCTTATGACTTCCTTCTGGAGAAGAGGTCTGAGAGGGCAGGAGTCTCCCTGAGTTCAGGGAGAACAGAGATAAAGTTAGCTTCTCATAAGCATGAGCTGCTGGGATTGAGTCAGACCAATTCTACACCTCTGTGTGTCCTAGGACATCAGTTGATCTATATTTCCTGTCTATTTCTCCTGAATGTAAGACTTACTCCATGAGAACAGGAGCTGGGCCACATCTGTTTCATTTTTATTTTCCTGCTTTCCAAATATCAAGCACAATGCCTGGTATCCCATAGTTATGAAATAAAAATGTTTTGAATGTCAATGAATGAATGAATAGATTTATGTATGGACAGATGGATGAATAAAATGGAAGGGTGGTGAATAGGCAGATTGGTAGGTGGATGAATGGATTGGTGGATGTTTGAATGGATGGATGAGTGGATGGATGGATTCAATACATGGATGAATAAGATGGGTGTGTGGATGGATGGCTGGATAGATAATGGATGAATAGATGGGAGGATAGATAAATGAGTAGATGGATTGATGGACAGATGGAAGGATGGATAGATGGAAGGGTGGATGAGTGAGTAAATCTATGAGTGGGTGGGTGGATGGATGGATGGATGGATGAATGGATGGATGAATGGATGGATGGAACAGTGGTAGGGTGGATGGTTAGATGGGTAGATGGATGAGTGGATGAGTGAATGGATAACATGAGATGAGATGGTATGACTTTTTGTTGGTTCTGTAGTTCAGTTTGAGTGCTTTTTTTTTTTTTTAGAGACTGAGTTCCACTCTGTCACTCAGGTTGGAGTGTGCAGTGGCGCTACCTCAACTCGCTGCAAACTCTTCCTCCCAGGTTCAAGTGATTCTCCTGTCTCAGCCTTTTGAGTAGCTGGGACTACAGGCAACCACCACCATGCCTGGCTAATTTTTGTATTTCTAGTAGAGACAGGGTTTCACCATATTGGCCAGGGTGATCTCGAACTGCTGACCAAAGGTGATCTGCCTGCCTCGGCCTCCCAAATTGCTGGGATTACAGGCGTGAACCACTGCGCCTGGCCTGGGTACTTTATTGAAGTGATGAACTGAGGTTTTTTTCTCACACATTCCATACATCAGGCTTCTGTTTAGACAATGTCTGCTCTTAGTCATGAGAGGGATCAGGCAATGAGCCCTCCTCTTATTTCTCTTTATTCTTTATAAAACCCCCAAAGGGGGACATGGATGAACCTGGAGAACATCATTCTCAGCAAACTGACACAAGAACAGAAAATGAAATGCCGCATGTTCTCACTCATAGGCAGGTGTTGAACCATGAGAACACATGGACACAGGGAGGGGAGCACTACACACTGGGGTCTATTGGGGGAAATAGGGGAGGGACAGCTTGGGGTGGGGAGTTGGGGAGAGATAGCATGGGGAGAAATGCCAGATATAGGTGAAGGGGAGGAAGGCAGCAAATCACACTGCCACGTGTGTACCTATGCAACTATCTTGCATGTTCTTCACATGTACCCCAAAACCTACAATGCAATTTTTAAAAATTAAATGGTATCAAGAATAAAAACAAAACCCAAAGTTACTCATTAACAACAACAACATCAAAAAAAAATTGAAAAAACCCTGCAGGGGGCCTCCATCTTGTTGGGATTCATCCACCAAGCAACCTGCATTTGTCCATCAGGGTCACACATGGGTGTTCTTGGGTCAGGGGTCTGGCAAGGGCCTCCCACATTTCAGCCCTAAGATGATGTGATTCCATCCCCATCGCGAGGCCCCAGCACCAACTTAACGCAGGGGACCAATGAGCAACCTCTCTCACAGAAGAGCCTGTGGGCCTGTCCCATTCCATAGCTGCTGGCTTGCTTCCATTCTCACCCAGAGAAAAATGTATTGCAAATCAAAGCCAAAGAAAATAAGACTAGGGTCACTTCATGGTAACATGAAATTAATGGTAATATGAGATATGGCTTCTCTTGAGCTTTTTAAGAAGTTGAAGCCCAGGCACAGTGGCTCACACTTGTAATCACTTTGGGAGGCTGAGGTGGGTAGATCACCTTAGGTCAGGAATTTAAGACTAGCCTGGCCAACATGGTGAAACCCTATGTCTACTAAAAATACAAAAATTAGCCAGGCGTGGTGGCAGGTGCTTGTAGTCCCAGCTACTTGGGAGGCTGAGGCAGGAGAATCACTTGAATCTGGGAGGCAGACATTGCAGTGAGCTGAGATGGTATTATTGCACTCCAGCCTGGGCAACAAGAGCAAAACTCTGTCTCAAAAAAAAAAGAGAGAGAGAGAGAGAGAAAAGAAAAAAAAAGAAAGTTGAGACAATACAGAACTCTCAATACCATCTGGGCATTTCCATTATTAAAGGATCCTGCATTTTCAGCCATAAATGTTTAAGAGATACCTGGTTTTAGTTCAACTCAATAAAAGTTCCTTGAGGGCTGCATGTGCAGATGCCATGAATTCTTACTTAAAGAGAATTTATTATCTGGGCAAAAAGAAAAGAGGGTGGGACTAAAGGAAAACACAGACAAAATATAGTCAGGAGGTGAGCCCTGGTCCTGGAGCAGGGGGCCTCGGCCTCTGTTTCCAGGTGGAATGCATCCAGCAGCCCCTGAAGCTCATCTCTCTAGAAAGGGGGAAGTTTAAAACATGGAAAACGTAATGGTATCACACGAAACTCACAAACGTGTCAGAAATTGTTAATGCAATGAATTGGAAGGGCTTACAAAAAAAATGCTTCAGGGAGGATGTAAGAGGCAATTTCAACTATTTGAAACTCAGTTACAATTTCAGGAGCAAACAACAGAAGAGTTTTTAATAAAAAAAAAAATAGATGCAACAGGGCCGGGCACGGTGGCTCATGCCTGTAATCCCAGGACCTTGGAAGGCTAGGGCGGGCAGAGGACGAGGTCAAGAGATCAAGACCAGCCTGGCCAACATGGTGAAACTCCATCTCTATTAAAAATACCAAAACTAGGTGGGCATGATGGCATGCACCTGTAATCCCAGCTACTCAGGAGGCTGAGACAGAAGAATAGCTTGAACCCAGGAGGCAGAGGTTGCAGTGAGCCGAGATCGGGCTACTGTACTCCAGCCTGGGCAACAGAGCAAGACTCTGTCTCAAAAAAATAAACAAAAGAACTCAAAAGACTGAACAGTCTAAGGCGATGAACTATGAACTATTCACACATCTGATCCTATACCTTCCTTGGCTCCAGTGTCATTACAATAACAGTCCATTTCAAACGTTACCCAATTTTCTAATATGTGTGGCATTCTATGTAACTTATAAGCTAGGTACTTGGAATTCTCCATAATTTTCTCTTAGATATAACGATAGAAGTAATCATTTTGTTTTCAAATCAGCCCATAAGGGTCATTGACCTCCATAATACAACTGCAGTATTTATAAGTTTAAGAAAACAGTAGAAAACAATTCTGGAACTATGGTGTCCTTTCAAACATATGAAAGCCACATGGCAATTCTCATGAGACAGGCCCACAGCTGACAGTGCTGCCTGAGCTGCTGTCTGGTCCAGAGCCCATGCACACAGGTGGAGATTGACTCTCCCTTAGGACCAGTGCCTTTGCCAGGCTTCCTATGCAGATGATGGCACTCTGGACACATGGAGAAACACAGGCTGGGAATACTTTGTGGGAAAGGATGGAGGGCTAGCACTTGCCTTGGTGAGACCAGAAGAGATCTGATTTGCACTTAGACAGGGTTATGGGCATTCTTGTTAAGTTAGGGCATCTATTCTTGACTAGGCCACTAAGGACAAGGTCTGACCCCTGTATTCCCAACACCTACTGCCTGGGACGTGGTGGACAATACATGTTTTTGGGCAAATGAAACAAGGAATGGACAATTATATTCTTTCCTAAAGAGGGGAGACAGCGCCAAGCCTAAGGGTGGGGATGGAACATCCCTACCATCTGTTCCTGAGATAGCTGAGCTGTGGAGCTGGAGGACACAGAGCCAGCCACTGAGCAACAACTGTGATCTGCCTTCAGCCACTGCACCCCATGCAGCAGGAAATTCTGAGGAAGCAACAGCCAATGAGGAAGAGGAGGGAGAAGAGAGAAAAGAGGTCACTTATTCCCATGAGGAGAAGCATTGAGGACACTCGGGGCCCACTGGTGGTGGCAGGGTGCACAGAGGAAGAAGTGGCAGCCAGAGGTGAGCACACTTAGGTCGGTGCCCAGTTAAAATGAATGTTCCCACTAAAAAATATCTCAAGCCTTTGAAGAAAAGATTGAATTATGCTTAGTATCTTCTGAGAGACATAAAAGTAGTTAAAGCACTTTAGAAATAATAACACCAAATTAGTTAATTTTTTTTGAGACAGAGCTTCCCTCTGTCACCCAGGCTAGAGTGCAGTGGCACAATCACTAAACCTGTCTCCTGGGTTCAAGTGATTCTCCTGTCTCAGTCTCCCGAGTAGCTGGGATTACATGTATGCACCATCATGCCTGGCCCATTTTAGTAGAGACGGGGTTTTGCCATGTTGGCCAGGCTGGTCTCCAACTCCTGACCTCAAATGATCTGCACAACTTGGCCTACCAAAGTACTGGGATTACAAGTTTGAGCTACTGCTCACAGTCATTAGTTAATTTTTTTTTAAATGCATTATTTCACTAGTCATTTCTCCTAATAAAAAAATGCATTTAAGTGCTGGGCAAATGAGATATTATTATGTCTTCCAAGGTGAAGGTTATTTTAACAGCTGATTAGGTAAAAAAAAAGAGACTTAACCTTAGGAAAAGTCCTCCCATCTACCACCAGAACATGCCTGTGGAGGGTTTGAAATGTCTCTGAATTTTAGGTTCATAAAAAATGAAAACAATCAAGAGCCTATCACACAAAAAAAGCCCAGGTCCAGATGGGTTCACAGCCGAATTCTACCAGACACACAAAGAGGAACTGGTACCATTCCTTCTGAAACTATTCCAAATAATCCAAAAAGAGGGAGTCCTTCCCAACTCATTTTATGAGACCAACATCATCCTGATACCAAAACCTGGCAGAGACTCTACAAGAAAAGAAAACTTCACGCCAATATCCATGATGAACATAGATGCAAAAATCTTCAATAAAATACTGGCAAGCAGATTGCAACAGCACATCAAAAAGCTTATCCATCATGATCAAGTAGGATTCATCCCGGGGATGCAAGGCTGGTTCAACATACGCAAGTCTATAAACATAAT
>JAPYYA010001569.1:0-18302 GCA_028533165.1 Leontopithecus rosalia | reverse complement strand
GCCTGAATTTGACTTTCCTTGCCTTGAATGTTTTTGCCTTGCCTGGCTTTGCCCTGCCTTGCCTTTCCTGTATTTGCCTTGTTCTGTCTTGCCTGTATTTGTCTTTCTTGGATTTGATTTGCCTTGTGTTGCCTGGATTTGCCTTGCCTTGTATTTCCTAGATTTGCCTTGCCTGGAATTGCCTTGCCTTGCCTTGCCTGGATTTGTTTTGCCTGAATTTGCCTTGCCTTTACTTGCCTGGATTTGCCTTGCCTTTTCTGGATTTGCCTTGCCTTGCATTGCCTGGATTTGCATTGCCTGGATTTGGCTTCCTTGGTTTGTCTTGATTTGCCTTGCCTGAATTTGCCTTACCTTGCCTTGCTTGTATTTGCCTTGCCTAAATTTGCCTTTCTTTGCCTTGCCTAAATTTGTCTTGTCTCGATTTGCCTTGCCTTGTCTATATTTGCCTTACCTTGATTTACTTTGCTTTGCCTTAATTTGCATTTCCTTGCCTTGCCTGAGTTTGTTTTGCCAAATTCCCTTGTTTGGTTTGCCTTGCCTAGATTTGCCTTTCCTTGCCTTGTCTTGCCTGGATTTGCGTTGCCTGATTTGCCTTGCCTGAATTTGCTTTACCTGGATTTGCCTTGCCTGTATTTGCCTTACCTGGATTTGCCTTGCCTGGATTTTTTTTGCCTGAATTTTTTGCCTGGATGAGTTTATTTTGTATTTGAATTGACTGGATTTGCCTTGCCTGGAGTTGCCTTACCTGAATTTGCCTGGATTTGCCTGGATTAGCCTTTCCTGTATTTGCCTGGATTTGCTTGGATTTGCCTTGCCTTACATTTCATTGCATCACCTGGATTTTTCTGGATTTGCCTTGCTTGGACGTTACTGAATTACCATTCCCTTGCCTTGCCTTGCTGTAATTTGCATAAATTTGTCTTGCCTGGATTTGTCTTGCTTTGACTTGACTGGATTTGCCTGGATTTCCCTTGCCTGAATTTGCCTGGACTTGCCTTGATTTTCCTTGTCTTCGCTGGATTGCCTTGCCTTGCCTTGCCTTGCCTGGATTTGCTTTGGCTTGCCTTGCCTTTTTTGGATTTGCCTTGTCTTGCCTTGCCTTGCCTGGATTTTCCCTGCCTTGCCTGGATATGCCTTGTCTTGCCTTTCCTGGATTTGCCTTTCCTGGATTTGCCTTGCCTTGTCTTTTCTAGATTAGCCTTGTCTGGATTTGCCTTGCCTACATTTGCCTTGATGTGCCTTGCCTGAATTTGCCTTGCCTGGATATGCCTTGCCTTGCCTTTTCTGGATTTGCCTTGCCTGAATTTGTCTTGCCTTGCCTCTCCTAGATTTGCCTTGCCTGGATTTGCCTTGCCTGGATATGCCTTCCCTTGTCTTTTCTGGATTTGCCTTGCCTAAATTTGTCTTGCCTTGCCTCTCCTAGATTTTCCTTGTCTGGGCATGCCTTGCCTTACCTTGCCTGGATTTCCCTTGTTTTAATTTGCCTTGCATTGAATTGCCTGGATTTTCCTTGCCTGGATTTTTCTTACCTTACCAAGCCTGGATTTGCCTTGTCTTGCCTTGCCTGGATTTGCAGTACCGGCATTTGTCTTGCCTGGATTTGCCTTGCTTGGATTTGACTTGCCTGGATTTGACTTGCTTTGCCTTGCCTGAATTTGCTTTACCTTGATTTACCTTGCCTTGCATTGACTTCCCTTGCCTGAATATGCCTTTCCAAGTGTCTGGTGGAGGACCCTTAGGCCCCCTAGCCACATGGAAAGTACCTAACCTCCCGATAAGGAAAGCCCCTCCTCCCTTGCAAGGAAGGTCCCTTATCTCACTCTGTCTACCGTCCTGGCTCAGCCTGATTCCAGTAACTTCCCACCCAACAAGCTCCTGCCCAGCAGACTTCCTGCCCGACAGCCAACCTGACCAATTGCTACCTGCCAGATCGGCTCTCCCACTCCCCCAGTCCCTCTACCCCTATAAAAGTCGCTGAACAAAGAAAGCCAGCATGAGACTGCTGACTCTTCCCCCGTCACGAGTCTGGTCCACCCGGAGACTCTCCAATAAAGCCTGAACTCCTCTTTCGTCTGGTCTAATTTGGTTGCGCCTTGGGGTCCAAGTTTCGAGGGTCTAGGCAGGTCAGACAAGTGGTGCCGAAACCCAGAAGAGGGTTGGCCGGTCCGTTGCTGGGCCCTTGTGGCCCAGGCTGCGGCCTCCCTCTCAACCTCGGTCTGCCTGCCTCGCCACCACAAGACTCCGGATAAGGTAAGATTTTACCTGCCTTATTATTCTCTCTCTCTAGTGGCTGTGGCGATTGACCTTCCGGTGCCAAACCTCCCGGACTCCTCGTCCTAGACTCAGCCGAGCCAAGGTAGTCCTCCGCCTGGCTCCTGGAGCCACCCCGTGAAGGCAGCAGACAGACAGGGATGGCTCTCTGACTGTTAACTTCGCCAGCAAAAACCCATAGGGACTGCAATGAGAGGGGACGCCCTCTCCTTGCTTCCTCCCTATCCGGCACCAGCGGGTTCGTCATCCAGTCATGGGGAACGCAGAGTCTAAAGCTGACCCAAACACCCCTTTAGGGTACTTGCTTCTAAATTTTTCTAGACTGGGGTACTCGCAAACCCTGTGCAAGAAAAAGCTCATATTCTTGTCCCAGGTTGCTTGGCCCCAATACAAACTCGATAACCAGTCACATTGTCCCCCGACTGGCACTTTCGATTTTAACATACTTCAGGATCTCGATAACTTTTGCCGCTGCACTGGCAAAGACAATGAAATTTCCTATGTTCAGGCTTTCTGGGATCTCCGTTCCTGTTCCAATCTTTGCTCCTACTGCTCCGCCCATCAGATTCTTCTAGCTCGCACCCCTCATAAACCCTCCTCCACTGCATCTCCCCCTCCTTACTCCTCGCCAGAAGATTTGCCTGAACATCTGTCCCCTCCCACCAGCCCTGGGTATCAGCCGCCTTCAGCCACTCAATCCCCCCCACCTCTTCTGAGCCTTCCACTTCGGAGGCCCCGCCTCCTCTTGCCACCCCAGTAGCGGCCCGTACTCGCTCTCACCAACCCACTATCCTCGCTCAATCCTCCCCCACCTCTTCCGTGCCTTCCGCTTTGGAGGCCCCGCCTCCTCCTGCCTCCCTGGTAGCGGCCCAAACTCGCTCTCACCAACCCATTATCCTCGCCCCCCTCCGAGAAGTGGCAGGCACAGAGGGCCTAGTTTGAGTCCATGTTCCTTTCTCACTCCACGATCTGTCACAGATCGAGCGGCGACTTGGCTTGTTCTCAGCAGACCCCTCCAATTACATCAAGGAATTCCAATATCTCACTCAGGCATACAGCCTCACTTGGCATGATATCCGCATTATCTGTACCTCCACCCTCACAGTGGAGGAGCATGAGTGTATCCTTGCTGCAGCCAGACACCAAGTGGATAAGGACCATGCTATAGATAACCAGGTCCCTCTAGGCCCTGAAGTAGTCCCAAATGAAGACCCTCAGTGGGACTATCAGGCTGGTCAGGGATCGGATATACCCCAGAGGGACCGCATGATCTGGTACCTCCTCAGAGGCATGGATGTTGTGTCTAACAAAATTGTAAACTATGACAAATTAAGAGAAGTCACTCAACTTCCTGATGAAAACCCCGCCCTTTTTCTCACCCGCTTGCAGGAAGCGTTAGTCCGTTACACCCGACTAGACCCCACCTCCCAAAATGGGGCCACTGTCCTAGCCTCCCATTTTATCTCTCAATCGGCCCCTGACATCCAAAAAAAAATTAAAAAAAGTGGAGTAAGGTCCGGAAACCCCCATACAAGACCTGGTAAAAATGGCCTTTAAAGTTTTCAATGCTAGGGAAGACACAGCTGAGGCAGCCCGCCAAGCCCGAATGAAGCAGAAGGTCACTATACAAACCCAGGCTCTAGTAGCAGCCCTAAGGCCGGCAGGAAACCAAAGGCCTAAAAGCGATTCCCGCACTCCTCTGGGTGCGTGTTTTAAATGTGGAAAAGGACACTGGTCTAATGCCTGTCCCCAGCTTCGTCCACCCACCAAGCCCTGTCCCATCTGCCAGCTTATGGGACACTGGAAGTCTGACTGCCCCAGTTCATCCAGGGTCCTGGTATCTCTGGATAGGCATACTGGACAACAAGGGACTGTCACTGGAGGCCTGGAACCTGTTCGTGCTGTCCAGGAGCCAGGCATCCAAAACTCTCCATTCCCAGAACTGTTGGGACTAGTGGACGACTAATGAGGCCCTGGCTTTCCAACCCCAGTTACCCTTGCTGAGCCTAGGGTTATGCTCAAGGTAGTGGGTAAAAGTGTCTCCTTCTTGTTCGACACCGGGTCTACCTTCTCTGTACTTCCCATTTATCCTGGAAAAACTTTCCCTTCCCAGGTCTCTGTCATGGGGATTAATGGAACTCCCTCCACTCCTAGCCACACCCTTCCACTTACGTGTTCTTTTAACTCCTCTATATTCACACTCCTTTTTAGTCATTCCCTCATGTCCAGTACCCCTTCTGGGACGAGATATCTTAGCCAAATTACAAGCTACTATCATCTTTTCTCACGCCAATGCCTTCCTCCTCTCCCTTGCTGCAGACCCACCAACCTCCTAATTGCCCATTCATATTGCATAATATGTAAAGAACGGGGTTTTCTCACCACTAAAGGTACCCCTGTTCTCAATGGAAAACTCATTTCTCAGCTTATTCAGGCAATCCAGCTCCCCAGCAAGGTAGCCATCATCCACTGCAAAGGACACCAATCCACACATACCCCTGTGGCTAAGGGCAATGCCTTTGCTGATTCAGTTGGTAAAACCACAGCAAGGGAAAAGGCCCCTCCAGCTACCATCTGCTTCCTTTCCAAAACCTACAACCCTCAATACTCTCCCACTGAATTAACCAACCTTCAGTCCTCACCCGAGGTCCAATTCCGAGACAAATGGGCCTTCAAACATAACCTCCTTATTCTCCCCGAAAAACAAAGGTATCAAATAATCCAAGACATACACAACTCACTCCACATCGGACCTAAAGCTTTATACCAGTTCCTCAGCCCGCTCTTTCACCCCCACCACCTCCTTAACACAATACAGGAAGTCCAGTCCTCTTGCACTGTTTGTGCAAAAACCAACTCCCAGGGTTCCTGTCATTCTCAATGCCAGCTTCATCAACTACGTGGGTTCCTACCTGGCCAAGACTGGCAAATTGATTTTACCCACAGGCCAAAGCACAGGCAATACCGATATCTGCTAACCATTGTTGACACTTTTTCAGGCTGGATTGAAGCCTACCCCGCAACCTCTGAATCTGCAGAAACGATAGCCACTCACCTTATCCAGGACATCATACCACGCTTCAGACTCCCGGCTACCATACAATCCGCCAATGGCCCAGCATTCATCTCTAAAGTTACTAATGCTGTTTCTACCTCTCTAGGAATCCAGTGGAAGCTACACACTGCTTACCATCCCCAATCCTCCAGTAAGGTGGAGCGGGCCAATGACCTCATCAAGGAACATTTAACCAAACTTATGCTTGAGCTCCGCCAGTCCTGGGTCACTTTACTCCCTATAGTCCTTACCAGGTTACGAGCAAGCCCCCGAGGCCCATCACAGCTAAGCCCGTTTGAGCTTCTGTATGGTCGCCCCTTCCTACTTTCAACTCCTCCATCACCCGACGTCACACCCCTATATAGTTACCTCCCTTACTTCACCCTCCTTCAAAACCTCCTCAGGGAACACGCCAACGCTTCTAATCCCCAACCCACCCAGCCATCCAAAGATACCCAAAGGGTCTCTCCAGGTGACTCAGTCCTTACTAAATCTCTCTCTCCAAAGCCCCTCGACCCCAAATGGGAGGGACCGTACACCGTTATCCTCACCACCCCATCAGCCATCAAAATTGCTGAAGTTCAATCTTGGATCCACCTGTCCCAGGTAAAAAAGGCCCCCCATGGACCCCCCTCATATTGGAAGGCTGCTCCTACTGGCCCTCTGTCTGTCAAACTTACCAGGGCTTAGCAGCCACACCCCTTACAGATGGCGGTTCTACCTAACTGAAAACTATACCAAAACCACCTTCGTCTGTAACTCTCCCCCATACAGCCATAATCATCTTCTAACAACCTCAGACTGCCCTCCAACCGGCTGCTCAGCTCCTATCTATCTCAACTTTTCCAGCTTCAACAATGTTCCCCCCATGTCCTGGGGAGGGGGCTCCTGGGCCCGCCCACTATTCTGTTCTCATCATAGCAAAACTGGCGCCTGTAAAACCTCCTCCTGGCACTCGTGCATGGGTTGTGTCTGGTCAAGCTGCAGCCTCCAACCAGTCAAGTTTACTTCCAGAGTCAACCCATCAGACTCAACCCTAGTAACTATTCTGCAGGGAAACGACGGCGAAGGAAACACCCAAAAGGATCAGGTCAAGTACTCCCTTAAAATCTCAGACCCCTGGGACAGCCACTGGACCTCTCTCCAAAAAGTATCAGTATATAATACCCCCTCTACCTCCTATCCGTCCTCCCACTTGTACATATGGCGGGCATATGAGAGTACAGCACATCAAGTCCATACTGCCATAAAACAAGAACAAGCCCTAACTATGCACTTGCAGCCACATCCATCTCCGTTTTTTTGGCTCACCTTCCTTAAAGAGGATCTTGCACTAGCCAACCAGTCAGGATTAACCAACTTAACCTCATGCCTCATGTGCGCCTGCCTGGGACAGACCCCTTCTGTTGCTGTCCCCTATCCCTTTCCTCTTAACACCTCAGTCTCAACTTCTCCCTCTCACCCCATCAAGGAAGTAAATCTCTGCACTCCACCTGATTTCACACAGCTACCAATATGTTACTCCCTAGGCCGGAACTACTTCAACTGTAACAGGACTATGCTGGTAACCACTAATCTAACAGCTCCACAGGGAACCTTTTTTTGGTGTAACAATACCCTGACCAAAACCCTCCATAAAGGCCAACCATCAACTCTCTTATGTCTCCCAGTAACCCTATTCCCCTGGCTCACTGTATACTCCCCGGCTGAATTCCAAATGCTGCAAATACCACATCACCGCACCCGATGGGCTGCTTTTCTACCTCTCGCCATAGGTCTCTTCCTTGCGAGCTCCGCACTAGCTGCAGGGCTAGTAGGTGGAGCACTAATCCACTCTCACCAAGCCTTAGCTCAATTAACCTCACAATTTCAAGCAGCCATTGATAACTCTGCCGAGTCTTTAGCCTCCCTTCAGCGGCAAATCACCTCGTTTGCCCAAGTTGCTTTGCAGAACCGAAGGGCTCTGGACCTGTTAACTGCTGAACGAGGAGGTACCTGCATCTTTCTACAAGAAGAGTGTTGCTATTACATCAATGAATCCAGTCTGGTAGAAACCCGAATCGAAAACCTCCAAAAAATTAAAACTAACCTACAAAACCAAAAGTTTTCAACTGAAGCCACAGCATGGTGGTCTTACTCAATGTACACCCTCTTATCCCCATTGCTCGGGTCCCTAATAGTTGTCTGCCTGATTTTACTCATTGCTCCTTGTTTTCTACACTTTCTACAGCGGCGCTTCCAGGAACTTACTAGGGCCACCATCAATCAAATGCTACTGCAGCCCCTCATTCCAGACCCCTAGCCTCCTCCAGCTAACCTATCTCCTTATCCTTTTTTCCTTTGCCGCCCAAAATCAGCAGGAAGTAGCCAGAAAGAAAGCTGCCACCCCTTTTATTCTTTAAGGAGTTAGGAATGTCTGGTGGAGAACCCTTGGGACCCCTGGCCACATGGAAAGTACCTAACCTCCCAATAAGGAAAGCCCCTCCTCCCTCACAAGGAAGGTCCCTTATCTCACTCTGTCTACCGTCTTGGCTCGGCCCAATTCCAGTAACTTCTCACCCAACAAGCCCCCGCCCAGTAGACTTCCCGCCCGACAGCCAACCTGACCAATTGCTACCTGCCAGATCGGCTCTCCCACTCCCCCAGTTTCTCTACCCCTATAAAAGTCGCCGAACAAAGAAAGCCAGCACGAGACTGCTGACTCTTCCCCCGTCACGAGTCCGGTCTGCCCGGAGACTCTCCAATAAAGCCTGAACTCCTCTTTCATCTGGTCTAATTCGATCACGCTTTGGGGTCCAAGTTACGAGGGTCTAGGCAGGTCAGACACCAAGATTTGCCTTTCCTTGCCTTGTCTTGTCTGGATTTGCCTTGCATGGATTTATCTTTCCTGGATTTCCCTTGTTTGGATTTGCCTTGCCTGGGTTTTCCTTGCCTGGATTTGCTATCCTGGAATTGCCTTGACTGGATTTTCATTGCCTGATGTTGCATTGCCTGTATTTTCCTTGATTTGCCTTTCCTAGATTTGCCTGGATTTCCCTGGATTTGCCTTGCCTTGCATTTCATTGCCTTGCCTGAATTTTTCTGGATTTGTCTTGCCTGAACGTGCCTGGATTTCCCTTGCCTTGAATTTTCTTACCTGAATTTCCCTTGACTGGATTTGCCTTGCTTTGTCATGGCTGGATTTACCTGGATTTCCCTTGCCTGGATTTGCCTTGCCTTTCCTGGATTTGTTTTGCCTCGCTTTGCCTGGATTTGCCTTGGCTTGTCTTTCCTTTTTTGGATTTGCCTTGTTTTCCTTGCCTTGCCTTGCCTTGCCTTGCCTGTATTTGCCTTGCCTTGCCTTGCTGCATTTGCCTTGCCTTGCCTTGCCTGGATTTGCCTTGCATGGAATTGCCTTTCCTTCATTTGCCTTGTTTGGATATGCCTTGCCTGGATTTGTCTTGCCTTGCCTCTCCTAGATTTGCCTTGCCTAACCTTGCCTGGATTTCCCTTGTTTTGATTTGCCTTGCCTTTCCATGCCTGGATTTGCCTTGCCGTGCCTTGTTTGGATTTCCCTTGCCTGCATTTGCCTTGACTTCCTTGCATGGATTTGCCTTGCTTTGTCATGACTGGATTTACCTGGATTTCCCTTGCCTGGATTTGCCTGGATGTGCCTTGATTTGTCTTGCCTTTCCTCGATTTGTTTTGCCTCGCTTTGCCTGGATTTGCCTTGGCTTGTCTTTCCTTTTCTGGATTTGCCTTGTTCTTTCTTGCCTTGCCTTGCCTTGCCTGTATTTGCCTTGAGTTGAATTGCTTTTCCTACATTTGCCTTGTTTGGATATGCCTTGCCTGGATTTGCCTTGCCTAACCTTGCCTGGATTTCCCTTGTTTTGATTTACCTTGCCTGGATTTGCCTTGCCTTGCCTTGCCTTGTTTGGATTTGCCTTGCCTGCATTTGCCTTGACTTCCCTTGCCTGGATTTGCCTTTCCTGTATTTGCATTGCCTGAATATGCCTTGCCTGGATTTGCCTTGCCTGGATGCACCTTGCATCACCTTGCCTGGATTTGCCATTCCTAGATTTGCCTTTTCTGGATTTGCAGTGCCTGGATTTGTCTTGCCTGGATTTGCCTTGCCTCTATTTCCTTGCCTTGCCTTGCCTGTGTTTGCCTTAACTTGCCTTGTTTTGCCTTGCCTGGAATTCTCTTGCCTGGATTTACCTTGTCAAGATTTGCCTTTCCTTGCCTTGCCTTGTGTGGATTTATCTTTCCTGGATTTCCCTTGTTTGGATTTGCCTTACCTGGGTTTTTTTGCCTGGATTTGCCCTGCCTGGGTTTGCTTATCCTGGATTTTCCTTGACTGAACTTGCCTTGCCTGGTGTTGCCTTGCCTGGATATTCCTGAATTTGCCTTTCCTGGATTTGCCTGCATTTGCCTTGCCTGGATTTGCATGAATTTGTTTTGCCTTGCATTTTGTTACCTTGACTGAATTTTTCTGTATTTGCCTTGCCTGGACGTGAATTTAATTTCCTGCCTGGATTTTCATGTATTTGCCTTGTCTGGATTTGCCTGGATTTGCCTTTCTTTGCCTTGACTGAATTTGCCTGGATTTCCCTTGACTGTATTTGCCTGGACGTGCCTTGATATGCCTTGCCTTCCGTGGATTTGCCTTGCCTTGCGTGAATTTGCCTTGGCTTATCTTTCTTTTTTTGGATTTGCCTTGTTTTGCCTTACCTGGATTTGCCTTGCCTTGCCTTGCCTGGATTTGCCTTTCCTTGATTTGCTTTGCGTTGCATTGCCTGGATTTGCCTTGCCTTGCCTTGCCTGGATTTGCCTTTCCTTGATTTGCCTTGCGTTGCATTGCCTGGATTTGCCTTGCCTGCACTTGCCTTGCCTTGCCTTGCCTGGATTTGACTTGTCTGGATTTGCCTTGCTGCATTTGCCTTGACTCACCCTGCCTGGATTTGCCTTGCCTGAAATTGCCTGTCCTTGATTTGCCTTGCCTGGATGTGCCTTGCCTTGCCTTGCCTGAATTTTACCTGCCTGGATTTGCCCTGCCTGGATTTGCAATGCCTGGATTTCTTTCCTGGATTTGCCTTGCCTGGATTTGCCTTACCTGGATTTGCCTTGACTTGCCTTGCCTGAATTTGCTTTTCCTTGATTTGCCTTTCGTGGATTTGCCTTGCGTGGATATGCCTTTCCTGTATTTACCTTGCCTAGATTTGTCTTGCCTTGTCTTGCCTGGATTTGCCTTGCCTTGCTTTGCCTGAATTTTCCTGGCCTTGCCTGGTCTGGGATTGCCTTGCCTGGATTTTCCTTTCCTGGATTTGCCTTGAATTGACTTGCCTAGATTTACCTTCCTGAAATTCCCTTGCCTTGACTGGCCTAAATTTGTTTTGCTTTGATTTGCTTTGCCTGGATTTGCCTTGCCTGACTTTGCCTTGGATCGACTTGACTGAATTTTTCTTACCTTTATTTGCCTTGCATGGATTTGCCTTGCCTTGCATTGCCTTGCCTAAATTTGCCTTGCCTGGATTTTTCTTGCCTTGCCTTGACTTCACAGGATTTGTCTTGCTTTGCCTTGCCTTGCCTGGATTTTCCTTGTCTGAATTTGTCTTTCCTGGATATCCCTTGCCTGAATCTGCCTTGCCCTTCCTTGCCTGGATTTGTCTTGCCTAAATTTGCATTGCCTTGCCTTTCTTGGATTTGCCTTGACTTGGCTTGCTTGGATTTGCCTTGCTTGGATTTGTCTAGCCTTGCTTTGATGATTTTGTCTTGCCTGGATTTGCCTTGCCTTGCCTTTCCTTGCCTGCAGTTGCCTTGACTTTCCTTGCCTGGATTTGCCTTGCCTTGTCTTGCCTGGATTTGCCTTGCCTGCATTTGCCTTTCCTTGCCTTGCCTTGCCTTACCTGAATTTCTCTTGCCTTGCCCTGCCTTGCCTGGATTTCTCTTGCCTTTCCTTGCCTTGCCTAATTTTGCTTGCCTGGATTTTCTTTGCCTGGATATGCGTTGAATTGCCTTTAGGTGCCTGGATTTTCCTTGCCTAGATTTGCGTTGTCTGAATTTGCATTGCCTTAACTTGACTGGATTGGCCTTGCTTTTCCTTGCATAAATTTGCCTTGCCTGGATTTGCCATGTTTCAATTTGCCTTGCTTTGCCTTTCCATGCCTGTATTTGCCTTGCCTGTATTTGCCTTGCCTTCCTTAGATTTGTCTTGCCTGAATTTGTCTTGCCTCAGCTTTCTGAATTTGCCTTGCCTTGATTTCCTTTTCTTGCCTTGCTTTGATTTGCCTTGCCTTATCTTGCAAGGGTTTTCCTTGCCTGGATTTGCCTTGCCTTGCCTGCATTTACCTTGTCTCGATTTGCCTTGTCTTGCCATGCCTTGGATTTGCCTTATGTGGATTAACCTTGCCTTGCCTTGCCTGCGATTTGCCTTGTGTTGTCTCGCCTGGATTTCATTTCCCTGGATTTGCCTTTTAATGTCTTTCCTTGCCTAGATTTGCATTGCTTGGATTTGCCTTTCCTGAATTTCTCTTGCCTTGCCTTGCCTTGTCTTGTCTTGTCTGAATTTGGCTTTTTTTGCCTAGCCTGGATTAACCTTGCCTTGCCTTCCCTGGATTTGCCTTACCTTTCCTTCCCGATTTGCCTTGCCTTGCATTGACTGGATTTGCCTTGATTTGCCTTACCTGAATTTGCCTGTATTTGCCTTGAATTGCCTTTCCTTGCCTGGATTTGTCTTGTCTAGATTTGCCCTGCCTTACCTTACCTGAATTTGCCTTGCTTTGATTTGCCTTGTTTGGATTTGCCTTGCCCTGCCTTCCATTGATTTGCCTTGCCTCAATTTGTCTTGCCTTGGCTTGCCTAATTTTGCCTTTCCTGAATTTGCCTTGCCTTGCCTTTCCTGGATTTGCCTTGTTTTGTATTGCCTGGATTTGCCTTGCCCAGATTTGCCTTGCCTTGGATTGCCTAGGTTTGACTTGCCTAGAAGTGCCTTTCCTTGCCTTGCCTGGATTTTGTTTTGCTTGTATTTGCCTTGCCTTGACTTGCCTGAATTTGCCTTGTGTGTATTTGCCTTTCCTAAATTTCCCTTGCCTTTCCTTGCTTGGAATTGTCTTGCCTGGATTTGCCTTGGCTTGCATTGCATGGATTTCACTTGCCTGGATTTGGCTTGCCTTTGTTTGCCTGGATTTGCCTTTCCTGGATTTGTTTTGGCTGGATTTGCCTTGTTTGGATTTGCCTGGATTTGTTTGTCTGGATTTGCCTTTCCTTGCCTTACCTGGATTTGACTGGCCTGGATCTGCCTTCCTTGCCTTGCCAGGATTTATCTTGCCTGGATTTGCCTTGTCTTGCTGGATTTACCTAACCTGAATTTGCCTTGCTTGCCTTGCCTGGATTTGCCTTGCCTGGATTTGCTATTCCTTTTTTTGCCTTCCCTAGATTTGCCTTACCTAGTTTGCCCTGCCTGTATTTGCCTTCCCTGGATTTGCCTTGGCTGGATTTGCCTTGCCTGGCTTTGCCTTACTTGGATTTTCCTTGCCTGAATTTGCCTTGCCTTGATTTGTCTTGCCTGGATTTCCCTTGCCTTGCCTTGCCGTGCCTGGATTTGCCAAGCTGGAAATGACTTGACTGGATTTGCCTTGCCTGGTTTTGCCTTACCTGGACTTTTCTTGCCTGAATTTGCTTGGATTTGCGTTGCCTTGCTTTACCTTGCCTTGCCTGGATTTTCTTGGATTTGCCTTGCCTGAATTTGTCTGGATATCTCTTGCCTTGCCTTACATTGCCTGGATTTGCCTGAATTTACCTTGCCTGGAGTTGCCTGTATTTGCCTTCCTTGCCTTTCCTTGCCTTGCCTGGATTTGCCTGGGTTTGCCTTGCCTGCATTTGACTGGATTTCCCTTGCCTTGCCTTTCCTTGCCTGGATTTGACTGCATTTGCCTTGTTTTGCCTTGTCTGGATTTGCCTGGATTTCTCTTGCCCGAATTCACCTGGATGTGCCTTGACTTGCCTTGTCTAGCCTTGCCTAGATTTGCCTTGCCTTGCCTTGCCTTGTGTGGATTTGCCTTGCTTGCCATTTGTAGATATACCTTGTCTGAATTAGCCTTGCCTTGCCTTTTCTGGATTGCCTTGCCTGGATTTGTATAGCCTTAACTTGCTGGGATTTTCCTTGCCTTCCCTTGCCTGAATTTGCCTTTCCTCGCTGTGCTTAGATTTGCCTTGCCTGGATTTATCTGTATTTGCCTTCCTTGCCTTTTCCTGCCTTGCCCAGATTTTCCTGGGTTTGCCTTGCCTGGATTTGACTGGATTTCCCTTGCGTTGCATTTTCTTGCCTGGATTTGCCTGCATTTGCCTTGTTTTGCCTTGTCTGGATTTGTCTTGACTTGCCTTGCCTGGTCCTGCCTGAGTTTTCCTTGCCTTGCCTTGTTTTGCTTTGCCTGGATTTGCATTGCCTTACCTTGCCTCTCTTTGTCTGGATTTGCTTTGCCTTGCCTTGCCTTGCCTGGTCTTGCCTGAATTTGTCTTGCCTTGCCTGGTTTTGTGTTGACTTCCGTTGCCTTGCCTTGCCTGGATTTGCTTTGCCTTGCCTTGCTTTGCCTGGATTTGCCTTGCCTTGCCTTGCACGTATTTGCCTTCCCTTGCCGTTTATGGATATTTCTTGCCTAGATTAGCCTTGCCTTGCCTTTTCTGGATTGCCTTGCCTGGATTTGTATTGCTTTACCTTGCCTGAATTTTCCTTGTCTTCCCTTACCTGAATTTGCCTTTCTTCACTGTGCCTAGATTTGCCTTTCCTGGATTTGCCTTTCCTTGACTTGCCTGGATTTGTTTTTCCTGGATTTGCCTTGCCTTGCCTTGCCTTGATTTGTCTTGTCTTGCCTGGTCTGTATTTGCCTTCCCTTGATTTGCCTTGCCTTGCCTAAAGTTGTCTTGCCTTGATCTTTCTTGCCTGGGTTTTCCTGGATTTGTCTTCAGTGAATTTTACTTGCCCTGCCTTGCCTGGATTAGCCATGCCTGGATTTGTCTTGCATTATTTTTCCTGGATTTTCCTTGCCTGGATTTTCCTTGCCTTACCATAACTTGCGTGAATTTGCCTTGCCTGTATTTGCTTTGCCTTGCCTTACCTTGCCTGTATTTGCCTTGCCTTGCCTTGCCTTGTCTTGCCTGGATTTGCCTTGCCCTGTCTTGCCGGGATTTGCCTTGCCTTGCATTGTATATATTTGTCTTGCAAGGATTTAACTTGCCTTACCTTGTCTGGATTTGCCTTGCCTTACATTGCCTGGATTTGCCTTGCTTTGTCTTGCCCGAATTTGCCTTGCCTTGCCTTGATTTGCCTTGCCTTGCATTTCCAGGATTTGTATGGCCTGGATTTGACTTGCCTTGCCTTGCCCGTATTTCCCTTTTCTGGACTTGCCTTTCCTGGATTTGCCTTGCCTGAATTTGCCTTGCCTTGCCTTGCCTGAATTTGCTTTTCCTTTTGTTGACTGGATTTGCCTTGCCTTGCCTTGCATGGTTTTGTCTTGCCTGGAGTTGCCTTGCCTTGCCTTGCTTGGATTTGCCTTGCGTGGATTTGACTTGCATGAATTTGCCTTGCCTTGCCTTGCCTTGCCTAAATTTGCCATGCCTGGATTTGCCTAGATTTGCCTTGCATTGCCTGGATTTGCCTGGATTTGCCTTGCGTTGCCTAGACTGCATTTGCCTGGGTTTCCCTTGCCTGAATTTTTCTTGTCGTGCCTTACCTCGTTTGGATTTTCCTTGCGTTTACTTGCCTTGCCTGGATTTGCCTTGCCTTGCTTGCCTGAATTTGCCTTGCCTTGCCTTGCCTTGCCAGGATTTGCCTTACCGTGCCTTTTCTGGATTTTCTTTTCTTGCCTTGCCTAGATTTTCCTTCCCTGCATTTGCATTGCCTTGGCATGCCTGCATTTGCTTTGCCTTGGCTTGTCTGGATTTGCCAGGCCTGGATTTGCCTTGTTTTGTCTTTCCTGGATTTGCTTTGACTTGCCTTGCCTGGATTTGCCTTGCCTTGATTTGCCTTGAAGTGCCTTGCCTGGATTTGCCTTGCCTGGATTTGCCTTGCCTTGATTTGCCTTGAAGTGCCTTGCCTGGATTTGCCTTGCCTTTATTTGCCTTGCCTGGATGTACCTTGCCTGAGTGTACCTTTCCTGGATTTACCTTGCTTGGATTTGCCTTGCCTTGATTTGGCTAACCTGGATTTGTCTTTCATGGATTTGTTTTGCCTTGCATTGCCTTGCCTGGATTTGTCTTGCCTGATTATACCTTGCCTTGCCTTGTCTGGATCTGCCTTGCCTGCATTAGCCTTGCCTTGCCTTGCCTGGATTGGCCTTACCTGGTTTTTCTTTGCCTTGCCATTCCTGGACTTGCCTTGCCAGGATTTGCCTTGCCTGGAGTTGCCTTGCCTGGAGTTGCCTGGATTTTTCTTGCCTGGATTTGCATTATCTTGCATTTTCTTGCCTAGCGTGGATTTGGCTTGATTTTCCTTGCCTGGCTGTGCCTGGATTTCCCTTGCCTTGCCTGGTTTTGCCTGGATATGCCTTTCCTGGATTTGCCTTGTTTTACCTTGACTGGATTTTCCTGGATTTCCCTTGCCTGGATTTTCCTGGATTTACCTTGTCTTGCCTGGTCTGGGTTTGCCTTGCCTTGCCTTGCCTTGCCTTGCCTTGTCTGGATTTGCTTCGCCTTGCATTGCCTTGCATTTCCTTGCCTGGATTTGCTTTGACCTGCCTTACCTTACCTTGTGTGGAATTTCTTTGCCTTGACGTACCATGCCTTGCGTGGATTTGCATTGCCTCGTCTTTCCTGAATATGCCTTGTCCTGATATGCTTTGCCTTCTCTTGCTTTGATTTGTCTTCCTTACCTTGTCTGGATTTGCCTTGCCTTGCAGTGCCTGGATTTGCCTTGTTTGGGTTTGACTTTTCTGGATTTGCCTTGTTTGGGTTTGTGTTTTTTTTTGCCTTGCCTAGATTTGCCTTGCCTGGTTTAGCCTTGCCTCTCCTTGCCTGGATTTGCCTTTTCTTGGCTTGCTTAAATTTGCATTTCTTGGATTTGCCTGGGCATGCCTGGTCTTGGCTGTATTTGCCTTGCCTTCCCTTGCCTGGATTTGTTTTGCCTTGATTTCTTTTGCCTTGCATTATCTGGATTTTCCTAGCCTGGACTTTCCTTGTATTGCCTAGCCTGGATTTGCCTTGCCTTGATTTGGCTTTAATTTCATTGTCTGGATTTTTCTTTTCTGGATTTGTTTTGCCTGGATTTGCCTAGCCTAGATTTGCCGTGCCTGGATTTGTCTTCCTTGCTTTACCTGGATTTGCCTTTCCTGAATATGCCTTGCCTTGACTTGCCTGGAATTGCCTTGCATGGATATGCTTTGACTTGGTTTGCCTCGAATTGCCTTGCCTCCATTTGCCTTGCTTTGCCTTGCATAAAATTGCCTTACATTTATTTGCTTTACCTTGCGTTACCTGGATTTGCCGTGCCTCGAGTTGCCTTGTCTGAATCTGCCTGGAATTGCCTTGCCTGGATTAGCCTGGATTTGCCTTGCCTTGCCTGGTTTTGCCTGGATTTGCCTTGCCTGGATTTGCCAGGATTTGCCTTGCTTTGCCTTGACTGGATTTGCCTGGATTTCCCTTGCCTAAATTTGCCTGGATTTGCCTAGCCTTGCCTTCCCTTCCCTTGCCTAGCCTTTCCTTGCCTTCCCTTGCCTTGATGTGCATTTTCTGGATTAATTTGCCTTGCCTTTCCTTGGTTTGCCTTGCCTGAATTTGCTTTGCCTTCCCTTGCCTGGATATGCCTTGCCTGGATTTGCATTGGCTTGCCTTGCCTGGATGCCTTCCCTGGATTTGCCTTGGCTCACCTTGCCTGGATATAACTTGCCTTGCATTGCCTGGATTTTCCTTGCCTGAATTTGCCTTGCCTGGATTGGTCTTGCTATGCCTTGCCTGGATTTGCCTTGCTGGATTAGCCTTGCCTTTCCTTACCTGGTTTGGCCTTGCCTTGCCTTGAATGGGTTTGCCCTTGTTGGATTTGCCTTGCCTTGGCTTGCCTGGATTTGCATTGCAGTGCTTTGCCTGGATTTGCCTTGCCGTGCTTTGCCTGAATTTGCCTTGCCTTACCTGGATTTGCCTTGCCTTGCCTAAATTTGCTGTGCCTGAATTTAGCTTGCCTTGCCTTGCCTGGATTGCGCCTTGCTTTGACTTTCCTGGAATTCATTTGCCTGGATTTGTCTTGCTTTGCCTTGCCTGGAGTTGCTTTGCCTTGCCTGGAGTTGCCTTGCCTTGCCTGGAGTTGCCTTGCCTTGCCTGGAGTTGTCTTGCCTTGCCTGAACTTGCCTTGCCTTGATTGGCATTGCATTGCATACCTAAATTTGCTTGCCTGAATTTGCCTTGTGTTGCCTTGCCTGTATTTGCCTTATCTGTATTTGCCTAGCCTAAATTTGCCTTGCCTTGCCTTGTTTTGCCTGTATTTGCCTTGCGTGGATTTGCCTATCCTGGATTTGCCTTGTCTGTATTTGCCTTGCCTTGATTTGCCTTGCCTGGATTTGCCTGGATTTGCCTTGCCTTGCCTGGATTTCCATGGTTTTCCCTTGCCTTGCCTTGCCTTGCTTTGCCTGGATTTGTCTATCCTAGATTTGCCTGGATTTGCCTTGCCTTGCCTTGCCCTGCCTTGAGTGTATTTGCCTGGATTTCCCTTGCCTGGATTTGCCTGTATTTGCCTTAGCTTACCCTGCCTTGCATGGATTTGTCTTTCCTTTCCTTGACTGCATTTGCCTTGCCTTGCCTTACTTGGATTTGCCTTGCCTTGCCCTGCCTTCCCTGGATTTGTCTTTCCTTGCCTTGCCTTGCCTGGATTTTCCTTGCCTGCATTTGCCTTACTTTGCCTTGCCTGGATTTGCCTTGCCTTGCATGGCCTGGATTTGCCTTGCCTAGAATTGCTTGCCTTGACAAGCCTGGATTTTCCTTGCCATGTTTGCCTCGACTTGCCGTGCCTGGATGT
>JAPYYA010001568.1:0-23000 GCA_028533165.1 Leontopithecus rosalia | reverse complement strand
TCCTTTCTCTGATTGGCTGAGTTTTAATCCAAGGCATTCTTACTCCTAAGCCTTATATGTGGGTATTTTGCTGGAAATGTCTATTTTACATTCTCCACAGAAAGGGTTTCCAAACTGCTGCTTAAACACATTAGTTTAACCCTGTAAGTTGAGTGCACACATTGACAACCATTCTGTTAGATAGATTCGTTTCGGTTTCAGAACCAGATAATTCTCGTTACAGCATATACTCCCATTCATTCAGGAATATCCCAACGCAGCTTTTACCAGAAACGTGTTTCTAATTCCTAAATGTAAAGATACATTCAACTCACTTAGTTGAACGGAAGCACAGGAGATCTGATTGAAAAATACGTGTCTTCTGTGTTTTAGAGGCACTCATACTGCTATTCGTTGTATGCAGTATTTTACTTGAAATATCTCTTTTTGCATTCTCCACAGAAAGCTTTTCCAAACTGCTGCATAAACACATCAGTTTTGCTCTGTAACTTGAATGTACACATTGACAATATTCTCTTAGATAGCTCCATTTTGGTTTTAGATCCAGATATTTCTCATTACAGCATATACTCCTAATCACTCGGGAGTATCCAAACGCAGCTTTTACTAAAAACGTGTTTCAAACTCCTGAGTCTAAAGATTGATTCATCTCACTTAGTTGAACCAAAGCACAGCAGAGCAGGTTGAAGAATACGACTTTTATGTGTTTTAGAGGCACTCTTACTGCTATTTGTTATATTCGGGTATTTTGCTGGAAATGTCTGTTTTTACATTTTTCACAGAAAGCCTTTCCAAACTGCAGCATAAACACGTCTGTTTAACTCCTAAGTTGAATGCACACATTGACAACCATTCTGGTGAACAGCTCCGTTTTGGGTTAAAACCAGATATTTCTCATTGCAACATATACTCCCATTCACTCAAAAATATCCAAATACAACTTTAAGTAGAAACGTGTTTCTTACACCTGAATCTAAAGATAGATTCAACTCACTTAGTTGAATGAAAGCACAGCAGAGCAGATTGAAGGATACGTTTCTTTTGTGTTTTAGAGGCACCCTTACTTCTATTTATCATATTCAGGTATTTTGTTGGAAATGTCTGTTTTTACATTCTCCACAGAAAGCGTTTTCAAACTGCTTCATACACACATCAGTTTAACTCTATAAGTTGAATGTACACATTGATAACTATTCTGTTAGATAGCTTTGTTTTGCTTTTAGAACCAGATATTTCTCATTACAGCATATACTCCCATTCACTCAGGAATATCCAAACGCAGCTTTTACTGGAAAAGTGTTTCTAACTCCTGAATCTAAAGATTGATTCACCTCACTTAGTTGAACAAAAGCAGAGCAAAGCAGATTGAAGAATACATTGTTTCTGTGTTCAACAGGCACTGTTACTGCTCTTTGTTATATGCGGTTATTTTGCTGGAAATATTTGTTTTTACATTTTCCAAATAAAGCATTTCCAAACTGCTGCATAAACATATCAGTTTAACTCTGTAAGTTGAATGCACACATTGACAACTATTTTGTTAGATAGCTCGGTTCTGGTTTTGGAACCAGATATTTCTCATTACATCATACACTCCCATTAAGTCAGGAATATCCAAATGCAGCTCTTACTAGAAAGGTGTTTCTAACTCCATAATCCAAAGATAGATTCAAGTCACTTAGTTGAATGAAAGCACAGTAGAGTAGATTGAAGGATACATTTTTTTCTGTGTTTTAGAGGCACTCTTATTGCTGTATGTTATATGCGGGAATTTTTCTGGAAATGTCTGTTTTTACATTCTCCACAGAAAGGATTTCCAAACTGCTGCATAAACATATCAGTTTAACTCTATAGTTTGAATTCACACATTGGCATCCGTTCTGTTAGATTGCTCCGTTTCAGTTTTAGAACCAGATATTTCTCATTACTGCATATACTCATATTCATTCAGGAATATCTAAATGCAGCTTTCACTAGAAACGTGTTTCTAACTCCTGAATATAAAGATAGATTTAACTCACTTAGTTGAACGAGAGCTCAGAACAGCAGATTGAAGGATACGTTTCTTCTATGTTTTAGAGGCACTCCGACTGCTATTCATTGTGTGCGGGTATTTTGCTGGAAATATCTGCTTTTACATTCTTTAAAAAAATTGTTTCCAAAATACTACATAAGAACATCAGCTTAACTCTGTTAGTTGAATGCACACATTGACAACAATTCTGTTAGCTCCGTTTTGATTTTAGAACCAGATATTTCTCATTACAGCTTATACTCACATTCACCCAGGAATATCCAAATGCAGCTTTTACTATAAAAAGTGTTTCTAACTCATGAATCTAAAGATTGATTCTCCTCACTTAGTGGAACAAAAGTACAGCAGAGCAGATTGAAAGATACAATTCTTCCCTGTTTAAGAGGCACTTTTAGTGCTATTTTTTATATGCAGGTATTTTGCTAAAAGTGTCTGTTTTTAGATTCTCCACAGAAAGCGTTTCCAAACTGCTGCAAAAACACATCAGTTTAACTCTGTAAGTTGCATGCACACATTAACAAGCATTCTGTTAAATAGCTCCATTTTGGTTTTAGAATCAGATATTTCTCATTACAGCATATAATCCCATTCACTCAGGAATATCCAAACGCAGATTTTACTAGAAACGTTTTTCTAACTCCTAAATCTAAAGAGAGATTTAACTCACTTAGTTGAATAAAAGCACAAAAGAGAAGACTCAAGTATACGTTTTTTCTGTGTTATAGAGGCACTCTTACTGCTATTTGTTGCATGCAGGTATTTGCTGGAAATGTCTGTTTTTACATTCTGCAGAAAAAGCGTTTCCAAGCTGGAGCATAAAATCATCAATCTGTCTCAGTACGTTGAATGCACACATTGATAACCATTCTGTTAGATAGCTGCGTTTTGGTTTTAGAACCAGATATTTCTCATTACAGCATATACTACTATTTCCTCAGAAATATCCAAACACATGTTTTACTAGAAACATGTTTCTAACTCCTGAATCTAAAGTTTGATTCAACTCACGTAGTTGAACGAAAGTACAGCAAAGCAGATTGAAGGATACATTTCTTCTGTGTTTTAGAGGCACTCTTACTGCGTTTTATTTTTTGCGGGTATTTTGTTGGAAATGTCTCTTTTTACATTCTGAACAGAAAGCGTTTCCAAACTGCTGCATAAAAACGTCAGTCTGTCTCTGTAAGTTGAATGTACACATTGAGAAGCATTCTGTTATTTAGCTTTTTTTGGTTTTAGAACCAGACATTTCTCATTACAGCATATACTCCCATTCACTCAGGAACATCCAAATGCAGCTTTTACTAGGAAGTTGTTTCTAACTACAGAATCTAAAGATTGATTCAAATCACCTAGTTGAACAACAGCCCAGCAGTGCAGTTTGAAGGATACATTTCTTCTGTTTTAGAAGCACTCTTACTTCTATTCGTTATATGTGGGTATTCTGCTGGAAATGCCTGTTTTTACATTCTCCACAGAAAGTGTTTTCAAACTGTTTCATAAACACATCAGTTTAACTTGTACGTTGAATGCACATATTGACAACCATTCTGTTAGACAGCACCGTTTTGGTTTTAGAATCAGATATTTCTCATTACACCATATATTCCCATTTCCTCAGAAATATCCAAACACAACATTTACTAGAAACACGTTTCTAACTCCTGAATCTACAGATTGATTCAACTCACTTTGTTGAATGAAAGCACATCAGAGCAGACTGAAAGATACTTTTCTTATGTGTTTTAGAGGCACTGTTACTGCTATTTGTTGTATGCTGGTATTTTACTGGACATGTCTGTTTTTATATTCTGCACAGATATCGTTTGCAAACGGCTGCATGAACACATCACTCAATTTCTGGAAGTTGATTTCACACATTGACAACCATTCTGGTAGATAGGGCCGTTTTGGTTTTAGAACTAGGTTTTTCTCATTACAGCATATACTCCCATTCACTCAGGAATATCCAAACACAGTTCTTACTAGAAACATGCTTCTAACTCCTGAATCTAAAGATAGATTCAACTCACTTAGTTGAACGAAAGCACAGCAAAGCAGATATAAAGATACGTTTTTTCTGTGTTTTAGAGGCACTCTTACTGCCATTCATTATATAAAGGTATTTTGCAAAAAATTTCTGTTTTCTCATTCTGCACAGAAAGTGTATCCAAACTGCTGCATAAAAACATCAATCTGTCTCAGTAAGTTGAATGCACACATTGACAACCATTTTGTTAGATAACTCCGTTTCTGTTTTAGAACCAGATATTTCTCATTACCGCATATACTCCCATTTCCTCAGAAATATCCAAACACAGCTTTTACTAGAAACGTGTTTCTAACTCCTGAATCTTAAGATTGATTCAACTCACTTAGTTGAACGAAAACACAGCAGAGCAGATTGAAGGATACGTTTCTTCTGTGTTTTAGAGGAACTCTTACTGCTATTCATTATATGCGGGTATTTTACTGGAAATGTCTGTTTTTATATTCTGCACAGATATTGTTTCCAAATGGCTGCATGAACACATCACTTCTGTAAGCTGAATGCACACATTGACAACCATTCTGGTAGATAGTTCTGTTTTGGTTTTAGAGCCATATATTTTTTATTACAGCATATACTCCCATTCACTCAGGAATATCCAAACACAGCTTTTACTAGAAACGTGCTTCTAACTCCTGAATCTAAAGATAGATACAACTCACTTAGTTAAGCAAAAGCACAGCAGAGCAGATTGAAGCATACATTTTTTGTGTGTTTTAGAGGCACTCTTACTGCTATTCGTTATATGCTGGTATTTTGCTGGAAATGTCTGCTTTTACATTATCCACACAAATGGTTTCCAAACTGCTGCATAAACACATCAGTTTAACTCTGTACGTTTAATTCAGACATTGACAAGCATTCTGTTAGATAGCTCCGTTGTGGTTTTAGAACCAGATATTTCTCATTACAGTATATACTCCCATTCATTCAGGAATATCCATACGCAGCTTTTACTAGAAACGTGTTTCTCACTCCTGAATCTAAAGATTGATTCAACTCACTTGAACGAAAGCACAGCAGAGCAGATGGAAACACTAGTTTCTGTGTTTTAGAGGCACTCTTACCACTCTTGGTTATATGCGGCTATTTTGCTGGAAATGTCTGTTTTTACATTCTCCACAGAAAGCGTTTATAAACTGCTGCATAAACACATCAGTTTAGCTCTGTAAGTTGAACACACTCATTGACAACCATTTTGTTAGATAGGTCCGTTTGGGTTTTAGAACCAGATATTTCTCATTACAGCATATACTCCCATTCACTCAGGAATATCCAAACGCAGCTTTTACTAGAAACGTGTTTCTAAATTCTGAATCTGAAGATAGATTCAACTCAATTAGCTGAACGAAAGCACAGCAGATCAGATATAAGGATAAGTTTCTTCTCTGTTTTAGTGGCACTCTTATTGCTATTCGTTATATGTGGGTATTTTGCTGGAAATGCCTGTTTTTACATTCTCCACAGAAAGCATTTCTAAACTGCTGTATAAAGACGCCAGTTTAACTCTGTGAGTTGAATGCACACCTTGGCAACCATTCTTCTAGATAGCTCCATTTTGATTTTAGAACCAGATGTTTCTCATTACAGCATATACTCCCATTCACTCAGGAATATCAAAACTCAGCTTTTACTAGAAAGGTCTTTCTAACTTCTGAATCCAAAGATAGATTAAACTCACTTTGTTGAACAGTGGCACACCAGAGCTGATTGAAGGATATGTTTTTTTTCTGTTTTAGAGGCACTCTTACTGCTATTGGTTACATGGGGGAATTTTGCTGGAAATGTCTGTTTTTACATTCTCCACAGAAAGCGTTTCCAAACTGCTTCATAAACACATTAATCTGTCTCTGTAAGTTGAATGCACACATGGACAACCATTTTGTTAGATAGCTCCGTTTTGGTTTTAGAACTAGATATTTCTCATTACAACATACTCCCATCCACTGAGGAATATCCAAATGCAGCTTTTACTAGAAACGTGTTTCTAACTCCTGAATCTAAAGATTGATTCAACTCACTTAGTTGAACAAAAGCACAGCAGAGCTGATTGAAGGATGTTTATTTTGTGTTTTAGAGGTACTCTTACTGCTATTCGTTATATGCGGGTATTTTGCTGGAAATGTCTGTTTTCACTTTCTCCACAGAAAGCGTGTCCAAACTGCCGCATAAACACATCAGTTTAACTCTGTATGTTGAATGCACACATTGACAACTATTCTGTTAGATAGCTCCGTTTTGGTTTTAGAAGGTTATTTCTCATTACATTATATACTCCCATTCACTCAGTAATATAAAAAGGCAGCTTTTCCTAGCAATCTTTTTCTAACTCCTGAATCAAAAGATAGATTCAACTCACTTAGTTGAATAAATACACAGCAGATAAGTTTGATGGATCCATTTCTTCTGTGTTTTAGATGCAGTCTTACCGCTTTTTGTTATATGGGGTACTTTGCTGAAAATCGTCTGTTTTTAGATTCTCCACAGAAAGCATTTTCAAACTGCTGCATAAACACATTAGTTTAACTCTTTAATTTGAATGCACACATTGACAACCATTCTGATAGATAGCTCCGTTTTGGTTTTAGAACCAGATACTTCTCATTAAACCATATACTCCCATTCACTCAGGAATATCTAAATGTAGCTTTTACTAGAAACGTGTTTCTTGCTCCTGAATCTAAGATAGATTCAACTCACTTAGTTGAAGGAACGCACAGCAAAGCACTTTGAAGTTTACGTTTCTTCTGTCTTTTAGAGGCAGTGTTACTGCTATTTGTTATTTGTGGGTATTTTGCTGGAAATATCTGTTTTTAGATTCTCTACAGAAAGTATTTCCTAATGGCTGCATAAACACATCAGTTTAACTCTGTAAGTTGAATGCACACATTGACAACCATTCTGTTAGATAGATTTGTTTTGGTTTTAGTACCAGATATTTTTTAATACAGCATATACTGCTATTCACTCTGGAATATTTAAACGCAGCTTTTACAAGAAACGTGTTTCTAACTCCTGAATCTAAAGACAGATTGAACTGACTTAATTGAAGCAACACACAGCAGAGCATTTGAAGGCTAAGATTCTTCTGTGTTTTAGAGGCAGTCTTACTGCTATTTGTTATATGTGGGTATTTTGCTTTAAATGTGTGTTTTTAACTTCTCCCCAGAAAGGGTTTTCAAACTGCCACATAAACACTTCAGTTGAACTTTGTAGGTTGAACATTGATAGCCGTTCTTTTAGATAGCTCCTTTTTGGTTTTTGATCCAGATATTTTTCATTAGAGCACATAGTTTTATTCTTTCTGGAATATCCAAATGGACCTTTTACTAGAAACGTAAGGCAAGACAAAACAATTCCAGGCAAGGCAATTTTAGGAAAGGCCAGGAAAGACAACTCAAGGCCATTCCAGGCAAGGCAATTCCAGGCAAGGCAATTCCAGGGAAGTCAATGCAATGCAGTGCAATTCGAGGCATCACAATTTCTTAAAAGGTGAAACAAGGAAGAGCAAATCCAGGCAGGGAAATTCTGGGCAAGGCAACGCAAGGCCATTTCAGGCATGGCAATTCTAGGCTAGGCAATGCAAGGCAATGCAAGAAAGTTCTCAGCTAGGCAAGGCAAGGCAAGACAAGACACGGCATAAAAACGCAAGGCAATTTTAGGCAAGGCAAGGTAGGCAAAACAAGAAAAGGTAAGGCAAGGAAAGGAAACATAAGGCAAGGCTAAACAAGGCAAACCCAAAAAAGGTAATTCCAGGCAAGGCAATCCCAGGCAAGACATGGTAAATCAAGGCAAATCAAGGTAAGGCAAGACAAGACAATCCCAGCCATGGCAATTCCAGGTCAGAATATTTTAGGCAAGTCAAAGAAATGCAGCTAAAGGCAATTCTAAGCAAGAAAATTTCAGGCAAGGCATTCCGATGGAAGCAAAGGCAAGGCAATGCAAGGCAATTTTGAGATAGTTAATTCCAGGCAAGGCAATGCTAGGCAAGGCAATTCCAGGCAAGGCAAAGCAAGATTGTGCAATTCCCAGCAGGGCAATTTTAGGTAAGGCAAAACAAGGCAGGACAAACACAGGAAGGGAATTCCGGGAAAGGAAAGGAAAGGCAATTTTAGGCAATGCAATTTCAATCGAGGCTAGGCAAACCATGGCAAGGCCATTCCAGAAAGGGCAACTCCAGGCTAAGAAATGCCAGGGTATGCAAGAAAATTCCTGGCAGGGTGAGGCAATTCCAGGCAAGGCAAAAAAGGAAAGGCAATGAAAGCAAGGCAATTCCAGGCAATGCAATTCCAGGCAAGGCAAATCCAGGCAATGCAAGGCAAAGCAAGCAAGGAAAGGCAATTTCAGGCAAGTCAAGGCAAGGCAATGCCATTCCAGGCTTGGCAAATTCAGACAAGAAGAAACAAGGCAAGGCAAATCCAGGCAAGAAAATTCTGGGCAAAGCAAGGCAATGCCATTCTAGGCAGGGCAATTCCAGGATAGGCAATGCAAGGCAAAGCAAGGAAATTTCAGGCAGGGCAATAAAAGAAAGGCAAAGAAAAAAGGGCAAGGCAAGGAAAGGTGAGGCAATTTCATGCAATGCAATTTTAGGCAAGACAATTTTAGACCCGGCAAGGCAAGGCAAGGCAAGGATAAAAAACGCAAGGCAAGGCCAAACAGGGCAAATGCAGGAAAGTCAATTCCAGGCAAGACAAGACAAGGCAAGGCAATTCCAGGATAGGCAACTACAAGAATGGCAAATCCAGGCAAGGCACGGCAAGACAAGGCAATTTCAGGTAAGGCAATTCCAGATAGGGTAAGGCAAGGCAATTCCAGTTAAGGCAAATTTAGCCAAGGCAATTCTAGGCAAGACAAGGAAAGGAAAGGCATGGCGGAAAAATTTAAGGGAAGGAAAGTAAAAGCAATTCCAGGTAATGCTTTTCCAGGCAGGACAATTCTAGGTAAGGCAAGGCAAGGAAAGTAAAGGAAAAGCATGGCAAGTAAAAACAAGGCAAATCCAGGCAAGGGAATAACAGGCAAGGGTATGCAAAACAACTCCAGGCAAGGCAAGGCAAAACAAGCCAATTCCAGGTAAGGCAAATATAGGCAGGGCAATTCTAGGCAAGGCAAGCCAAGGCAGGGCAAGGCAATACAAAATCAAGCAAATCCAGGCAAGGCAATTCCAGGCAAAAGAAGTCAAGGCAAAAAAATTTCAGACTAGGCAATTGCGGTAAAGTCAATTCCAGGTAAGGCAAGGCAAGACAAAACAATTCCAGGTAGGGCTAGGCAAGGTAATTTCAGGGAAGGCAAATTCAGGCAGGGCAAGGAAAGGCAAGGCAACTCAAGGCAATATCAGGCAAGGCAAAGTAAGGCAAGGCAATTTCAGGAAAGGCAACTCTATGTTATTCCAGGCTAGGCAAGGGAATGCAAGGAAAGGCAATTTTAGGCAACGCAATTCCAGGAAAAATGAGGTAAGAGAATTCCAGGCAAGGAAAGAGGAGGCAAGGCAATTTTAGGAAAGGGAAGGCAAGGCAGGGCCAGGCAAGACAAGGCAATGCCCGACAAAGCAATTCCAAGCAAGGCAAGGCAAGGACAGGCCATGGAATGCAAGGCAATTCCAGGCAACGTAAGGCAAGGCAGGGCAATTTCAGGCAGGGTAATTTTAGGCAAGGCAACAAAACGCAGGGCAATTCCAGACAAGACAAGGTAATGCAATTCTATGCAGAGCAGTTTTATTCAAGGGAAGGCAATGCAAGGCAAGGCAAGGCAATTCCAGGCAAGGGAAGGCAAAGAAAGGCAAGGGAAGGAAGGACAACTCAAGGAAAGGCAATTGCAGGAAAGGGAATTCCAGGCAAGCCAAGGAAAGGCAAGACAAAACAATTTCAGGAAAGGCAATCCAAGGCAAGGCAAGTTAAGGCAAAGCAATTCGAGGGAAGTCAATTACAGGGAAGGAAAGGAAAGGCAATTCCAGGCAAGGGAATTTCAAGCACAGAAGCAGAAGTCAAGGAATGGCCAGTCAATTCTAGGCAAGGCAGGGCAAGGCAAGGCAAGGCAATTCCAGACAAGGATATGCCAGGAAAGGCAAAGAAAGGCAACTCAAGGCAAGACAATTTCAAGCAAGGCAAATTGATGCAAGGAAAGGCAACGCAATGCAAGCCAATTTTGGGAAAGTCAATTCCAGGCATCGTAAGGCAATTCAATTCTAGGCAAAGTAAGGCAAGGAAAGGCAGTGCAATTCCAGGCAGGGCAATTCCAGGCTTCGTAAGGCAATTCAATTCTAGGCAAAGCAAGGCAAGGCAAGGCAGTGCAATTCCAGGCAGGGCAATTTCAGGCAAGGCAAAACAAGGCAGGGCAAATTCAAGAGGGGAAATTCTGGGCAAGGAAAGGCAAGGCAATTCTAGGCAAGGCAACTCCAATCAAGGCAAGGCAAACAAAGGCTAGGACGTACTAAGCAGGGCTATTCCAGGCTTGGCAATGCCAGGCTATGCAAGAAAATTCCAGGCATGGCAAGACAATTCCAGGCAAGGCAAAAAAAGGCAAGGCAAGGCAAGGAAATGCAATTCTAGGCAATGCAATTCCAGGCAAGACAAATGCAGGCCAGGCAATGCAAGGTAAGGCAATGCAATTCCAGGCAAGAATATTCTAGGCAAGGCAATTCCATGCAAGGAAAGAAAAGGCAATGCAAAGCAGTTCCAGGAAAGTCAATTCCAGGCAAGTGAAGGCAAGGCAATACCAGGCAAGTCAAAGCAAGGCAGTGCAATTCCAGCCAAGACAAGGCAGTGGAATTTCTAGCAGGGCAAATTCAGGCAAGGCAAAACAAGGCAGGGCAAATCCAGGAAACAAAATTTTGGGCATGTCAAGGCAAGGCAATTTCAGTTGAGGCAATGCAAGCCACGGCAAGGGAGCTTGAGGCAGGGCAATTCCAGGCTAGGCAATGCCAGACTATGCAAGAAAATTCCAGGCAAGGCAAGGCAATATCAGGCAAGGCAATAAAAGGCAAGGTAAGAAAAGGAAAGGCAAATCCAGGCAATGCAATCCCAGGCAAGGCAAATCCAGGTAACACAATCTCAGGCAAGGAAAGGTAAGGCAGTGCAAATCAGTTCAAGGAAAGTCAATTCCAGGTAAGGCAAGCAAGACAATTCCAGGCAAGTCAAGGCAGGGCAGTTCAATTCCAGGCAAGGCAAAAAAATGGCAAGGAAAGGAAAGGCAAGGCAATTCCATGCAATGCAATCCCAGGCAAGGCAATTCCAGGCAATGCAAGGCAAGGCAAGGCAAGGGAAAGAAAGAAAAGACAAGACAAGGTCAAACAAGGCAAATCCAGGAAAAGTAATTCCAGGCAAGTTCAGGCAAAGCAAGACAAGGCAATACAAGGTAAGGCAAGGCAATTCCATTCAAGGCAAGGCAAGACAAGGCAATTCCATGTAAGGACATTCCAGATAAGGCAAGGCAAGGCAATTTCACACAAGACAAATCCAGGCAAAACAATTCTAGGCACGGCAAAGCACGGCAAGGCAAGGCAAGGAAAGGCAGGGTAAGTCTAGACAAGGCAATGCCAAACAAGGCAATTACAGGCAAGGCAAAGCAATGCCAGGCAAAATAAGTCAAGGTAGGGCAATTTCAGGCAGGGCAATTGTAGATAAGGCAACAAAAGGCAGTGCAATTCCAGACAAGGGAAGGCACTGCAATTCTAGGCAGGGCAGATTTAAGCAAGGGAAGACAATGCAAAGCAAATCAAGTCCAGGCAAGGCAAGGCAAGTTAAGGGAAGGCAAAGCAAGGCAAGGCAAGAAAAGGCAACTCAAGGAAAGGCAATTGCATGAAAGGCAATTCCAGGCAAGGTAATGCAAGACAAGGCAAAGAAAGGAAATCCAAGGCAAGGCAATTCCAGGGAAGGCAAGGCAGGGCAATTCCAGGCAAGGCAAGGTAAAGCAAGACAAAAAAAATTCCAGGCAAGGCAATCCCAGGTAAGACATAATAAGGCAATTCAATTCGAGGCAAGGCAATTCCAGGGAAGGCAAGGCAAGGCAATTCCAGGCAAGACAATGTCAGGCAAGACAGAACAAGGCAAAACAAGGCAATTCCAGAAATGGTAATTGCAGAAAAGGCAATTCCAAGCAAGGCAATTTCAGGGAAGGCAAGGCAAGGCAAGGCAATTCCAGGGAAGGCCATTTCAGGCAAGGGAATTCCAGGCAAAGCAAGACAAGGCAAGGCAAGGCAAGGCAAGACAATTCGAGGCAAGGTAATTCCAGTAATGCAATTCTAGGCAAGGCAATTCTAGGTAAGGCAAGGCAAGGCAAGGCAAGGCAAAAGATGGTAAATCCAGTCAAGGCAATTAAAGGCAAGGCAAGAAAGGAAAGGCAATTAGAGTATAGGCAATTGCAGGAAATAAAAATCCCGGCAAGGCAGGGCAAGACAAGGCATTTCCAGGCAAGGCAAGGTCATTCCATTCAGGGAAGTTCCATGCTAGGCAACACAAGGCACGCAAGAAAATTCCAGACAAGGTAAGGAAAGAAAGGAAAGTCAAAAAAGGCAAGGCAATTTAAGGCAATGCAATTCCAGGCAAGACAATTCTAGGTAAGGTAAGGCAAGGCAAGGCAAGAAAAGGCAAGACAAGGCAAAAGAAGTCAAATCCAGGCAAGGCAACTCCAGGCAAGGCAAGGCAATTTCAGGTAAGACAAATCCAGATAAGGCAAAGCAAGGCAATTTCATGTAAGGCAAATCCAGCCAAGGCAATTCTAGGCAAGAAAAGGCAAGGCAAAAAAAGGCAAGGGAAAGAAAGGAAAGGCAACTCCAGGCAATGCAATTTCAGGCAAGACAATTGTAGGTAAGGCAGGGCAAGGAAAAAAAGGCAAGGCAAGGCAATGCAAAACAAGGCAAATCCAGGAAAGGCAATTCCCAGCAAGGCAACACAAGGCAAGGCAAGGCAATTCCAGGCTAGAAAATGTCAAGAAAGGCAATTCATAACATGGTAAGGCAAGACAAGGCAATTTCGGGTAAGGCAATTCCAGTTAAGGCAAGGCAAGGCAATTCCAGGGAAGGCAAATTCAGGCATGGCAAGGAAAGGCAACTCAAGGCAATTTCAGGAAAGGAAATAAAAGGCAACTCAAGGAAATTCCAGGCAAGGCAATTCCAGGAAAGACGAGTCAAGAAAATTCCAGGCAAGGCAAATCCAGGCAAGGCAATTCCAGGCAAGGCAATTCCAGGCAAGGCAATTCCAGGCAAAGTAATGCAAGGCAGGGCAATTCTAAACAAGGCAAGGCAATGCAATTCTAGGCAGGGCAGTTTTAGGCAAGGGAAGGAAATGCAAGGCAAGGCAATTAGAGGCAAGGCAAGGGAAGGGAAGAAAAGGCAAGGCATGGCAAGGCAAGGCAAGGCAAGGGTAGGCATAGCAAGACAAGGCAAGGCAAAGATAGTCAACTCACAGAAAGGTAATTGAAGAAAAGGCAATTCCAGGCAAGGCAAGGCAAGGAAAGACAAAACAATTCGAGACAAGTAATTCCCAGACAAAAAATGGTAAGGCGAGGCAATTAGAGGCAAAGTAATTCCAGGAAAGGAAAGGCAAGGCAAGGCCATTCCAGACAGGGTAATTTTAGGTGAGGCAACATAAGGCAACTCAAAAATATTCCAGGCAAAGTAAGGCAATTCCACGCAATGCAATCCCAGGCAAGGCAATTCCAGGAATCACAAGGAAAGGCAAGGAAAGGCAAGGCAGGGCCAAAGAAGGCAAATCCAGGAAAGGCAATTCCAGGCAAGGCAAGGCAATTACAGGCTAGGCAATTTCAGGCAAGGCTATTTCAGGCAAGGCAAGGCAATTCCAGGCTAGGCAATTGCAGAAAAAGCAATTCCAGGCAAAGCAAGGCAAGACAAGGTAACTCCAGGCAAGGCAATTTCAGATAAGGCAAGATAAGGTAATTCCATGGAAGGCAAATCTAGGCAAGGCAAGGAAAGGCGACTCAAGGCAATTCCAAGCAAGGCAAGGCAAGGCAATTCCAGGAAAGGCAAGAAAACGCAACTCAAAACAATTCCAGCAAGGCAATTCCAGGTAAGGCGAGGCAAGGCAATTTCAGGCAAGGCAATTCTAATCAAGGCAAGGAGAGGCAAGGCAGGGCAAGGCAAGACAAGACAATGCCAGGCAAGGCAATTCCAGGCAAGGCAAGGCAAGACAAAGACAGGCAAGGAAATTACAGGCAAGGTAAGGCAAGGCATGGCAATTCCAGGCAGGAAAATTTTAGGCAAGGAAACAAAAACAGGGCAATTCCAGACAAGGCAAGGCAATACAATTCTAGGCAGGGCAGTTTTAGGCAAGAGAAGGCAATGCAAGGCAAGGCATTTCCAAGCAAGTCAAGGCAAGGGAAGGCAAAGCAAGGCAAGGCAAGGACAGGCAACTCAGGGAAAGGCAATCCCAGGCAAGATATGGTAAAGCAAGGCAACTTGAGGCAAGGCAATTCCAGGGAAGAAAAGGCAAAGCAATTCCAGACAAGACAATTCAAAGTACAGCAGGGGAAGAAAATGCATGGCCAGGCAACTCCAGTCAAGGCAATTGAAGACAAGGCAGGGGAAGGCAAGGCAGGGCAATTCCAGACAAGGCAAATGCATGAAAGGCAAATCCAAGGAAGGCAATTCAAGAAAAGGCAAGGCAAGCCAATTCCAGCCAACACAGTTCCAGACAAGGCAACGCAAGGCACTTTCAGGCAAGGCAATTCCATTCAAGGAAAGGCAAGACAAGGCAATTCGAGGCAAGGCAAGTCCACTCAAGAAAGGCAAGACAAGGGAACTCCAGGAAAGGCAATTCCAGAAAAGGAAAGACAGGGCAATTCCAGGCAAGGCCATTTCAGGCAAGACAATTCTAGGTAAGGTAAGGCAAGGCAAGGCAAAACAAGGCAAATCCAGCAAGGCTGTTCCAGGCAAGGCAAGGCAAGGAAAGACCGTTCCAGACAAGGCAAGGCAAGGCAAGACAATTCCAGGTAAGGCAATTCCAGATAATGCAAGGCAAGAAAATTCCAGGTAAGGCAAATTCAGGCAAGGCAATTCTAGGCAAGGCACAAGAAGTAAAGGCAAGGCAAAAAAAATGCAAGACAATTCCAGGCAATGCAATTCCATGCAAGGCAAATCCGGGCAATGCAATGCAAGGCAAGGCAAAGCAAGGCAATTCCAGGCAAGACAATCCCAGGCAAGGTAATCCCATGCAAGGAAAGGTAACACAATGCAAAGCAGTTCCAGGAAACTCAATTACAGGCAAGGCAAGTCAAGGCAATTCCAGGCAAGACAATCCCAGGCAAGGTAATCCCATGCAAGGAAAGGTAACACAATGCAAAGCAGTTCCAGGAAACTCAATTACAGGCAAGGCAAGTCAAGGCAATTTCAGGCAAGTGAAGGCAAGGCAGTGCAATGCCAGGCAGGGCAATTTCAGGCAAAGCTAATCAAGGCAGGGAAAATCCAGGCAGGAAAATTCTGGGCAAGACAAGGCAAGGCCATTCCAGGCAGGGCAATTCCAGGTTAGGCAACGCAAGGAAAAGCTAGAAAATTTCAAACAAAACAAGAAAATAAAGGCAAGGCAGAAAAAGGCAAGGCAAGGAAAGGCAAGGCAATTTCAGGCAATGCAATTACAGGCAATTCAGTTTTAGGCAAGGCAAGGTCAAAGAAGGCAAATCTAAAAAAGGAAATTTCATGCAAGCAAAGCAAGGCAAGGCAAGGCAAGGCAATTCCAGATAAGGCAAGGCAAGGCAATTCCAGGCAAGGCAAGGAAAGGCAACTGAAGGCAATTCCAGGAAAGGCAAAGCAAGACAAGGCAATTCCAGGCAAGGCAATCCCATGCAAGGAATACTAAGACAATGCAAAACAATTCCAGGAAGGTCAATTACAGGAATGGCAAGGCAAGGCAATTCCAGGCAATGCAATTCCAGACAAGGTGAAACAAGGCAGGGCAAAGCCAGGCAGGGCAATTCCAGGCAATGCAAGGCAAGCCCATTCCAGGAAGAGCAATTCCAGGCTAGGCAATGCAAAAAAAAGCAAGAAAATTCCAAACAAAACAAAAAAAGAAAGGCAAGGCAGAAAAAGGCAAGGCAAGGAAAGGCGAGAATATTTCAGGCAATGCAACTACAGGCAATTCAATTTTAGGCAAGGCAATGCAAGGAAAAGAAAGAAAAGGCAAGGCAAGGCCAAACAAGGAAAATCCAAAAAAAGGAAATTTCAGGTAAGGCAACACAAGGTGAGGCAAGGCAAGGCAATTCCAGGATAGGCAATTGCAGGAAAGAAAATTTCCGTCAAGGCAAGGCAAGACAAGGCAATTCCAGGTAAGGCAAATTCAGCCAAGGCAATTCTAGGCAAGGCAAGGCAAGGCAAAAAAATTCAAGGCAAGGAAAGGAAAGGTAATTCCAGGCAATGCAATTCCAGGCAAGACAATTCTAGGCAAGGTCAGGCAAGGCAAGGCAAGGCAAATCCAGCAAAAACAATTCCGGGAAAGGCAAGCAAATTCCAGGCTAGGAAATTGCAGGAAAGTCAATTCCAGGTATGGCAAGGCAAGACAAGGAAATTCCAGGTAGGGCAAGGCAAGGCAATTCGAGGGAAGGCAAATTCAGGCAACACAAGGAAAGAAAACTCAAGGCAATTCCAAGCAAGGCAAGGTAAGGCAAGGGAATTCTGGGAAAGGCAAGGAAAGGATCTGAAGACAATTCCAGCCTAGGCAAGGCAAAGCAGGGCAAGGAAATTTCAGGCAAGGCAATTCCACGTAAGGTGAGGCAAAACAATTTCAGGTAAGGCAATTCTAGGCAAGGCAAGGCAAGACAGGGCATGGCAAGACAAGGCAATTCCAGGCAAGGCAAATACAGGCAAGGCAAGGCAACACAAAGCCAGGCAAGGTAATTCACGGCAGGGAAATTCCAGGCAGGGCAATTTTAGGCAAGGAACAAAAGTCAGGGCAATTACAGAAAAGGCAAGGCGATGCAATTCTAGGCAGGGCAGTTTTAGGCAAGGGAAGGCAATGCAAGGCAAGGCAATTTCAGATAAGGCAAGGCAAGACAAAACAATTCCAGGCAAGGCAATCCCAGGTAAGACATGGTAAGGCAAGGCAATTTGAGGCGAGGCAATTTCAGGGAAGGCAAGGCAAGGAAATTCCAGGCAAGGAAATTCCAAGCATGGCAGGGGAAGTCAAGGCATGGCCAGGCAATTCCTGGCAAGGCAGGGCAACGCAAGGCATGGCAATTCCTGGAAAGGCAAAGAAAGGTAACTCAAGGCAATTCCAGGAAAGACAATTACAGGCAAGGCAATCCAATGCAAGGAAAGGCAAGGCAATGCAAGGGAATTTTGGGAAAATTAATTCCAGTCAAGGCAAGGCAAAGCAATTCCAGCAATGCAAGGCAAGGCAGTGCAATTCCCAGCAGGGCAATTTCAGGCAAGGCAAAACAAGGCAGGGGTAATTCAGGAAGGGAAATTCTGGGCAAGGCAAGACAAGGTAATTCTAGGCAAGGCAATTCCAGTCAAGGCAAGTTAAGCCAAGGAAGGCATTTCCAGGCAGGGCAATTATAGGCTAGGCAATGCCAGGCTATGCAAGAAAATTTCAGGCAAGGCAAGACAGTTCCAGGCAAGGCAAAAAAAGGCAAGGAAAAGAAAGGCAATGCAATTCAGACAAGGCAAATCCAGGCAATGCAAGGCAAAGCAAGGCAAGACAAGGCAATTCCAGTCAAGGCAAGCCCATGCAAGGAAAGGTAAGACAATGCAAAACAGTTCCAGGAAAGTCAATTCCAGGCAAGGCAAGGCAAGGCAATTAGAGACAAGTCATGGCAAGGCAGTGCGATTCCAGGCAGGGCAATTTTAGGCAAGGCAAAACAAGGCAGGGCAAATCCAGGCAGAATTATTCCAGACAAGGCAAGGCAAGGCCATTCCAGGCAGGGCAATTCCAGGCTTGGCAACGGAAAGCAAAGCAAGAAAATTTCAGGCAAGGCAATAAAAGAAAGGCAAGGCAAAAAAAGTCAAGGCAAGGAAAGGGAAGGCAATTTCAGTCAGTAAAGGCAATTTTAGGCAAGGAAAGGCAAGGCAAGAAAAAGAAAGGCAACGCAAGGCCAAACAAGGCAAATAAATAGGCAATTCCAGGCAAGGCAATCTGATGCAAGAAAAGGCAATGCAATGCAAGGGAATTTTGGGATAGTCAATTCCAGGCAAGGCAAGGCAAGGAAATTCCAGGCACGTCAAGACAAGGCAATTTCAGATAAGGCAATACCAAATAAGGCAAGGCAAGACAATTCCAGGTGAGGTAAATCCAGGGAAGGTAATTCTAGGCAAGGCAAGGAAAGAAAAGGCAAGGCAAAAAAAAGGCAAGTTAAGGAAAAGCAAGGCAATTCTAGGCAATGCAATTCCAGGCAAGATAATTTTAGGTAAGGAAAGGCAAGGAAAGGAAAGTCAAGACAAATAAAGGCAATTTCATGTAAGGCAATAACAGATAAGGCAAGGCATGGCAATTTCAGGTAAAGAAAATTTAGGCAAGGCAATTCTAGGCAAGGCAAAGCAAGGCAATTCAAGGTGAGGCAATTGCAAGAAAGGCAATTCATGGTAAGGCAAGGCAAGACAAAGCAATTCAAGGCAAGGCAATTCCAAGTAAGACAAGGCAAGGCAATTCCAGGGAAGGCAAATCCAGGCAAGGCAGGGAAAGGCAACTCAAGGCAATTCCAAGAAGGCAAGGTAAGGCAAGGTAATTCCCAGAAAGGCAACTCAAGGCAATTCCAGGCTAGGCAAGGCAAGGCAAGGCAATTCCAGGCAAGGTAATTTCAGGTAAGGTGAGGCAAGGCAATTTCAGGCAAGGCAATTCTAGGCAAGGCAAGGAAAGGCAGGGCAAGGCAAAACAAGGCAATGCCAGGCAAGGCAATTTCAGCCAAGGCAAATCCAGGCAAGGCAAAGTAAGGCAAAGTAAAGCAAGGCAGGGCATTTCCAGGAAGGGCATCAAAACAGACAAGTCAGTGCAATGCAATTTTAGGCAGGGCAGTTTTCGGCAAGGGAAGGCAATGCAAGGCAATGCAATTCCAGGCAAGACAAGACAAGGCAAGGCAAGGCAAAACAAGGCAAGGCAAGGAGAGACAACTAAAGGAAAGGCAATTGCAGGAAAGGCAATTCCAGGCAAGGCAAGGCAAGGCAAGACAAAACAATCCCAGGCAAGGCAAACCCAGGCAAGGCAATTCCAGGGAAGACAAGGCAAGGCAATTCCAGGCAAGGCAATTCCAAGCACGGCAGGGAAAGTGCAGGTATGCCCAGGCAATTGCAGGCAAGGATATTTCAGGCAAGGCAGGGCAAAACAAGGCAATTGCAGGCAAGACAATTCCAGGCAAGGCAACCCAATGCAAGAAAAGGCAAGGCAATGCAGGAAAATTTTGGGAAAGCCAATTCCAGGCAAGGCAATTGCAGGCAAGACAAGGCAAGACAAGGCAATTACAGGTAAGGCAATTTCAGATAAGAAAAGGCAAAGCAATTCCTCGAAAGGCAAATCCAGGAAAGGCAATTCTAGGCAAGGTAAGGCAAGAAAAGGCAAGACAAGGCAAGGCAATTCCAGGTAATGCATTTTCAGGCAAGACAATTCTAGGAAAGACAAGACAAGGGAAGGGAAGGAAGGGCAAGGCAAGACAAAACAAGGCAAATTCAGGTAAGGCAATTATAGGCAAGGCAAGGAAAAGCAAGGCAATTCCAGGCAAGGCAAGGTTAGACAAGGCAATTGCAGGTAAGGCAATTCCAGATAAGGCAAGGGAATTCCGGGTAAGAAAAATCTAGGCAAGGCAATTCTAGGCAAGAGAAGGCAAGGCAAGGCAAATCTAGGCAAGGCAACTCCAGGCAAGACGAGGCAAGGCAAGGCAAGACAAGGTAAGGCAAAGCAAGGCAAGGCAAGTCAAAACAAGACAAACCCAGGCAAGACAATTCCAGGTAAGGCAAAGCAAGGCAAGGCAATTCAAGGCAATTTCAGGCTATGCAATTGCAGAAAAGGCAATTCCACATAAGGCAAGGCAACACAAACCAGTTCCAGGCAAGGCAGTTCCAGGTAGGGCAAGGCAAGGCAATTCCAGGGAAGGCAAATCCAAGCAAGGCAGCGAAAGGAAACTCCAGGCAATTCCAGGAAAGACAAGGTAAGGCAAGGCAATTCCGAGAAAGTCAAAGGAAAGGCCACTCAAGGCAATTCCAAGCTAGGCAAGGGAAGGTAAGGCAAGTCAATTCCAGTCCAGGCAATTCTAGGCAAGGCAAGGAAAGGCAGGGCAGGGCAAGACAAAACAATGCCAGGCAAGGCAATTCGAGGCAAGGCAAGTAAAGGCAAAGCAAAGCCAGGCAAGGTAAGGCAAGGCAGGACAATTCTAGGCAGGGCAATTTTAGGCGAGGTAACAAAAGTCAGGACAATTACAGAAAAAGCAAGGCAATGCAATTTTAGGCAGGGCTGTTTTAAGCAAGGGAAGGCAAGACAAGGGAATGCAAAGCAAGGCAAGGCAAAGAAAGACAACTAAAGGAAAGGCAATTGCAGGCAAGGCAATTCCAGGCTAGTCAAGGCAAGGCAAGACAAAACAACTCCAGGCAAGGCAATCCCAGGCAATACATTGTTAGGCAAGGCAATTTGAGACAAGGCAATTCCAGGGAAGGCAAGGGAAAGCAATTCCAGGCAAGGGAATTCCAAGCATGGCAAGGGAAGTCAAGGCATGGCCAGGCAATTCCAGGCAAGGCAATTGCAGGCAAGGCAGGGCAAGACAAGACAAGCAATTCCAGGAAAGACAATTCCATGCAAGGCAATCTGATGCAAGGAAAGGCAAGGCAATGCAAGAAAATTTTGGGAAAGGCAATTCCAGACAAGGCAAGGCAAGGCAGTGCAATACCCAGCAGGGCAATTTCAGGTAAGGCAAAATAAGGCAGGGCTAATCCAGGAAAGGAAATTCTGGAAAAGGCAAGGCAAGGCGATTCTAGGCAAGGCAATTCCAGTCAAGGCAAGGCAAGACAGGGCAAGGCCAATCCAGGCAGGGCAATTCCCAGCTAGGCAATGTCAGGCTATGCAAGAAAATTTCAGGTAAGGCAAAGCAGTTCCAGGCAAGGGAAAGCAAGGCAATTTTAGGCAAGTAAAGGCAAGGCAGTGCAATTCCCGTTAGGCCAATTTCAGGCAAGGTGAAACAAGGCAGGATAAATCCAGGCAGGGAAATTCCGGGAAAGGCAAGGCCAGGCCATTCCAGGTAGGGTAATACAGGCAAGGCAACGCAAGGCAACAGAAGAAAATTTCATGCAAGGCAAAGAAGAAAAGGTAAGGCAAAAATAGGCAAGGCAAATCAAGGCAAGGAAATTTCAGGCAATTCAATTTCAGGCAAGGCAATTTTAGGCAAGGCAAGGAAAGGAAAGGCAAGAAAAGGAAAGGCAAGGCAAGGCAAAAATAGGCAAATCCAGGAAAGGCAATTCCAGGCAAGGCAAGGCAATTTTAGGATATGAATTGCAGGAAGGGTAATTCAAGGCAAGAAAAGGCAAGACAAGAAAATTTCAGGTAAGTCAATTCCAGATAAGGCAAGGGAAGATAATTCCAGGGAAGGCAAATCCAGGCAAGGCAAGGCAAAAAAGGCAAGGCGAAAAAAGGCAAAGCAAGGAAAGGCAAAGCAATTACATTCAATGCAATTTCAGGCAAGAAAATTCCAGGTATTGCAAGGCAAGGCAAGGCAAGGCAAAACAAGACAAGGCAAAACAATTCCAGGCAAGGCAATCCCAGGCAAGACATGGTAAGGAAAGGCAACTCGAGGCAAGGCAATTCCAGAAAAGACAAGGCAAGTCAATTCCAGTCAAGGCAATTTCAGGCAAGGCAATTCAAAGTGCAGCAGAGGAAGACAAGACATGGCCAGGAAACTTCAGGAAAACCCAGGCAAGGCAATTTCAGACAAGAAAAATGCAGAATAGAAAATCCAAGCAAGGGAATTACAGGTAAGACAAGGCAAGGCAATTCCAGGCAACACATTTCCAGACAAGGGAAGACAAAATAATTTGAGGCAAGGCAATTTCAGGGAAGCCAATTCCACGCAATTCCAGGCAAGGCAATTTCTTGCAGTGAAATTCCAGACAATTCCAGGCAAGACAATTTCAGCCAAGGCACTTTCAGACAAGGGAAGGCCAGGCAATTTCAGACAAGAAATATCCAGGTAAGGCAATTCCAAACAACCTCAAAAAAGGCAATTTCTGGAAAGGCAATTCCAGGCAAGCCAATTCCAAGCCAGGCAATTCCAGGCAAGGCAATTCCAGGAAAGAAAATGTCAGGTAAATCCAGGCAAGGCAATACCATGCATGATAATTTTAGGCAATTTCAGGCAAGGGAATTTCAGGCAAGGCAATTCCAATCAAGGCAATTACAGGTAATTTTAGACGAGAAAATTTCAGGCAATATTTCATGCAATGCAATTTTAAGCGATTCCAGGCAAAGCAATACCAGGCAAGGAAATTCCAGGCAAGAAAATTCTAGGCAAGGCAATTTTAGGCAATTCCAGGCAAGAGAATTCCAAGCAAGGCAATTTCAGGCAATTGTAGGCAAGGCAAATCCAGGCAAGCAATTTCAGGGAATTCAAGTCAAGGTATTTCCATGCAAGGCCTTTCCAGGCAATTCCAGGAAAGGCAATTCCAGGCCATTCCAAAGAAGGCAATTCCAGGCATGGCAATTCCAGGCATGGCAATTCCAGGCAAGGTAATTCCAGTAAAAGCAATTCCAGGCAAGTGAATTTTAGGCAATTCCAGATTAGACAATTGCAGGCAACGCAATTCCAGGCAATTTCAGAAAAGGCAAATTCTGGCAAGGCAATTTCAGGCAAGGAAATTCCAGGCAATTCCAGGGAAGGCAATTCCAAGATATTCCAGGAAAGTCAATACACGGCAAAGCAGTTCCACGTAATTTCAGGCAAGGCAATTCTTGGCAGGGCAATTACTACAGACAAGGCAAGGTAAGGCAATTATTCCAAGCAAGGCAA
>JAPYYA010001567.1:0-21236 GCA_028533165.1 Leontopithecus rosalia | reverse complement strand
GTTGTCAATGCTTTTGGTGTTTTGGTCATGAAGTCCTTGCTACTCCTATGTCGTGAATGGTTTTGCCTAGAATTTCTTCTAGGGTTTTTATGGTGCCAGGTCTTATGTTTAAGTCTTTAATCCATCTGGAGTTAATTTTAGTGTAAGGTGTCAGGAAGGGGTCCAGTTTCTGCTTTCTGCACATGGCTAGCCAGTTTTCCCAACACCATTTATTAAACAGGGAGTCCTTTGCCCATTGCTTGTTTTTGTCAGGTTTATCGAAAATTGTATGGTTTTAGATGTGCTGTGTTGCCTCTGATGCCTCTGTTGTGTTCCATTGGTCTATTTCTCTGTTTTGTTACCAGTACCATGCTGTTTTGATTACTGTAGCCTTGTAGTATAGTTTGCAGTCCGGTAGTATGATGCCTACAATTGTGTTCTTTTTGCTTAGGATTGACTTGGCTATGCAGGCTCTCTTTTGGTTTTATATGAAGTTCAAGGTGGTTTTTTCCAGTTCTGTGGAGAAAGTCAATGGTAGCTTGATGGGAATAGCGTTGATTCTCTAAATTACTCTGGGCAGTATGGCATTTTCACGATATTGATTCTTCCTAACCATGAACATGGAAGGTTTCTCCATCTGTTTGTATCCTCTCTTATTTTGTTGAGCAGTGGTTTGTAGTTTTCCTTGAAGAGGTCCCTTATGTTTCTTGTAAGTTGTATTCCTAGGTATTTTATTCTCTTTGTAGCAATTGTGAATGGCAGTTCGTTCTTGATTTGGCTCTCTTTAAGTCTGTTATTCGTGCATAGGAATGCTTGTGATTTTTGCACATTGATTTTATATCCTGAGACTTTTCTGAGGTTGCTTATCAGTTTCAGGAGTTTTGGGGCTGAGATGATGGGATCTTCTAGATATACTATCATGTCATCTGCAAATAGAGACAATTTTTCTTCCTCCTTTCCTATTTGAATACTCTTTATTTATTTTTCTTGCCTGATTGCTCTGGCTAGAACTTTCCCTACTATATTGAATAGGAGTGGTTAAAGAGGGCATCTTTGTCTAGTGCCAGATTTCAAAGGGAATGCTTCCAGTTTTTGCCCATTCAGTATATTGACTGTTGGCTTGTGGTAAATAGCTTTTATTATTTTGATATATGTTCCATCAATCCTGAGTTTATCGAGGGTTTTTAGCATAAAGAGCTGTTGAATTTTGTCAAAGACCTTCTCTGTGTTGATTGAGATAATCATGAGGTTTTTGTTTTTGGTTCAGTTTATGTGGTGAATTATATTTATAGACTTGCATATGTGGAACCAGCCTTGCATCCCCAAGATGAATCCTACTTGATCATGATGGATAAGCTTTTTGATGTGCTGTTGCAATTGGCTTGCCAATATTTTATTGAAGATTTTTGCATCTATGTTCATCATGGATATTGGCCTGAAGTTTTCTTTTCTTGTTGAGTCTCTGCTGGGTTTTGTTATCCAGATGATGTTGGTCTCATAAAATGAATTGGGAAGGACTCCCTCTTTTTGGATTATTTGGAATAGTTTCAGAAGGAATGGTACCAGTTCTTCTTTGTGTGTCTGGTAGAATTCGCCTGTGAACCCATCTGGACTTGGGCTTTTTTGTGTGGTAGGCTCTTTATTGCTGCCTTGACTTCAGACCTTGTTATTGGTCTATTCATAGATTCGACTTCCTCCTGGTTTAGGCTTGTGTGATCACGGGTGTCCAGAAGTTTATCCATTTCTTCCAGGTTTACTAGTTTATGTGCATAGTGTTTGTAATATTCTCTGATGATGGCTTGAATTTCTGTGGAATCTGTGGTGATTTCTCATTTATCGTTTTTTATTACATCTATTTGGTTGTTCTCTCTTTTCTTTTATATCAGTCTGGCTAGTGGTCTATTTTGTTGATCTTTCCAAAAAACCAGCTCTTGGATTTATTAATTTTTGAAGGGTTTTTCTTGCCTCTATCTCTTTCAGTTCTGCTCTGATCTTACTTATTTCTTGTCTTCTGCTAGGTTTTGGGTTTTTTTGATCTTGCTTCTCTAGCTCTTTCAATTTTGACAATAGGGTGTCAATTTTGGATCTCTCCACTCTTCTCATATGGGCACTTATTGCTATATATTTTCCTCTAGATATTGCTTTAAATGTTTCCCAGAGATGCTGGTATGTTGTGTCTTTGTTCTCGTTGGTTTCTTAGAACTTCTTTATTTCTGCCTTCATTTCATTGTTTATCCAGTCAACATTCAGGAGCCAGTTGTGCGGTTCTGAGTTGTTTCTGGATTTTGAGTTCTAACTTGATTGCACTATGGTCTGAGAGACTGCTTGTCATGATTCCAGTTGTTTTGCATTTGCTGAGGAGTGCTTTACTTCCAATTATGTAATCAGTTTTAGAGTAGGTGTGATGTGGTATTGAGAAGAATGTATATTCTGTGGATTTTGGGTGGAGAGTTCTGTAAATGTCTATCAGGTATGCTTGTTCCAGGTCTGAGTTCAAGTCCTGGTTTTCCTTGTTAATTTTCTCTCTGGTTGATCTGTCTAATATTGACAGTAGAGTTTTAAAGTCTCCCACTATTATTGTGTGGGAGACTAAGTCTCTTTGTAAGTCATTAAGAACTTGCCTTATATATCTGGGTGCTCCTCTATTGTGTCCATATATATTTAGGATTGTGAGCTTCTTTTTGTATCGATGCTTTTACCATTATGTAAATTCCTTCTTTGTCTCTTTTGATCTTTGTATCTTTAAATTCTATTTTATCAGAGATGAGAATTGCAACTCCTGCTGTTTTTGCTCTCCATTTGCTTGGTAAATCTTCCTCCATTCCTTTATTTTGAGGCTTTGTGTATCCTAGCATGTGAGATGGGTTTCCTGGATACAGCACACTAATGGGTTTTGGCTCTTTATCCAATTTGCCATTTGTGTCTTTTGATTGGTGCATTTAGCCCACTTACATTTAGGGTTAATATTGTTTTGTGTGAATTTGATACTGCCATTTTGATGTTAGCTGGTTGTTTTTTCTGTTTGTTGATGCAGATTCTTCATTTTGTTGATGCTCTTTAGCATTTGGTATGTTTTTGGAATGGCTGGTGCTGGTTGCTCCTTTTTATGTGTAGTGCCTCTTTCAGGAGCTCTTGTAAAGTAGGCTGGTGGTGATAAAGTCTCTGAGTACTTGCTTGTTCACAAAGGATTTTATTTTTCCTTCACTGATGAAGCTTAGTTTGGCTGCTTATGAAATTCTGGATTGAAAGTTTTTTCTTTAAGGATGTTGAATACTGGTCCCCCTTTCTTCTGGCTTGTAGGCTTCCTGCCAAGAGATCTGCTGTGAGTCTGATGGGCTTCCCTTTGTGGGTGACCCGACCTTTCTCTCTGGCTGCCCTTAGGATTTTCTCCTTCATTTCAACCCTGGTGAATCTGACGATTATGTGCCTTGGGGTTGCTCTTCTTGTGGAATATCTTTGTGGTGTTATCTCTATTTCCTGGACTTGGGTGTTGGCCTACCTTGTGAGGTTGTGGAAATTTTCCTGGATAATATCCTGAAGAGTATTTTCCAACTTGAATTAATTCTCTTCATCACATTCTGGTACACCTATCAAATGTAGATTAGGTCTCTTCACATAGTCCCACTTTTCTTGGAGAGTTTGTTCATTCCGTTTTGCACTTTTTTATCTACTCTTCGCTTCTCCTTTTATTTCATTGAGTTGATCTTTGACTTCTGATATCCTTTCTTCTGCTTGGTCAATTCGACTCTTGAAACTTGTGCATGCTTCATGAAGTTCTTGTGTTGTGTTTCTCAGCTCCTTCAATACATTCATATTCCTCTCTAAGTTGTCCATTCTTGTTATCATTTCCTCAAATCTTTTTTCAAATCTTTTTTCAAGGTTTTTAGTTCGTTTGCATTGATTTAGAACATGTTCTTTTAGCTCATAGAAGTTTCTCATTACACACCTTCTGAAGTCTGATTCAGTCATTTCATCACTCTCATTCTCTGTCCAACTTTATTCCCTTGATAGTGAGGAGATTTGCTCCTTTGTAGGCAGTGACGTGTTCTGGTTTTGGGTATTTTTCTCCTTTTTTTGCTGGTTTCTTCCCATCTTTGTGGATTTATCCACCTGTCATCTGAGTAGTTGCTGATTTATCGATTGGGTCTCTGAGTAGAGGCCCAGATTGTTGATTATGAAGTATTTCTGTTTCTTTGTTTTCCTTCTAACAGTCTAGCCCCTCTGCTGTGTAACTGCTTAGGTCCACTCTGGGCCCTGCTTGCCTGGGGTACACCTGTAGCAGCTGCGGAACCGTGAGGGATGCTACCAGTTTCTTCTATCTTTGTCCCAGAATGATGCCCGCCAAATGTCAGTCTGATCCGTCCTTTTTGAGGTGACTCTTTGGGTTTACGGGGGTCAGGGAGCTGCTTGAGGAGATGGTCTGTAGTTTATAGGAGCTCAAGTACTGAGCTATGAGCTCTGTTGTTCATTCAGTGCTGCTAGGCAAGTACGTTTAATTCTGTTGCATCAGAACTTATAAAACCCATTTATTTCCTCAAATGCTCTGTCTCGGGGAGTTAGGTGTTTGTTTATGAGTATTCATTGCTCTGTCCTGCCCAGCTGGTAGGTAGTTTAGTCACTATTTGGCTGCCGAGGCTCTGCCCTGCTGGCGTGGTGTCCGCCCTTTAGCTGTGGGCTCCGCCCTGCTGTTGTGGGCTCTGCCCTGTTGGCGGAGTCTCTCTGTTATGGTGGGTTGCCTTGGCAACAGCTTGCTGTGTCAGCAATGGGCGAGTACCTCAGTAGGGGTGGAAGGTCTCGGCAATGGCAGACGCCCCTCCCCCACCCAGGTGCACAATCCTGGGTTCAGCTGTGCCCGCAGTGAATCTTTCAACCCCAAGCATTTGGAATCGCCATTTTGTTTGTCCTTGTGGGGGTGGGACCCGTTCAGCCTGATCATTTGGCTCCCGGGGTCAGAGTCTTTTGGCTTTTTTAAGTTGTACAGTTGACTCATTCCCAGGTGTTTCAGTCGCTGGCTCAAAAGGCACTGGAAACTGTGTGATTTCCCATGCAGTGACCTGCTGCACCAGCTAACAGCTCACCTCCCAGGAATCTCCTGGCCTGGCTCACTGTCCAAATCCCATTTAATCAGTTGAATATGCTGATCTTCCCTCCCAAATCTCAAATTGCCAGTTTAACAGAACACCCAGACCCGTGTGTTTTGTGTGCTGTGCCGCTGCACTGTGGGGTCGGCCATTAGGCCGTGCTAGCAGAGACTGCTGCAATGGCGTCCTGTGTCTCTCCTACACATAAAAATTTTCCCGTTCCATGGGCAACAAAGATCCGTCTGAAAATGGACCATGAATACACCCTCTGCATCTCGACTGAGAGCTGCAATCCTGAGTTGCTTCTATTGGGTTTCTAACTCTCTGAATCTAAACATAGATTCAACTCCCTTAGTTGAAAGAACACACAGAGTAGTTGGAAAGATAAGTTTGTTTTGTGTTTTAGCCAGATATTTACAGCTATATTTTAAATGCTTGTATTTGGCTGGAAATATGCATTTTCTGCTTCTTTACAGAAAGGGTTTACACACTGCTGCAAACACACATCAGTTTAACTCTGTATGTTGAATGCACACATTGAAGACCATTCTGATAGGTAGCTCCGTTTTCATTTTAGAACCAGATATTTCTCAATAAAGCGTGTACTCCCATTCACTCTGGAATATCAAAATGCAGCTCCTAGAAGAAATGGGTTTCTAACTCTCTGAATCTAAACATAGATTAAACTCTCTTAGTTGAATGGACATACAGCAGAGCAGTATGAAAGATATGTTTGTTTTGTGTTTTAGAGGGAGATTTACAGCTATATCTTAAATACTTGTATTTGGCTGAAAATAAGCAATTTCTGATTCTCTACAGAAAGGAGTTACAAAGTGCTGCAAACACACATCAGTTTAACTCTGTAAGTTCAATGCACACATTGAAGACCATTCTGTTAGGTAGCTCTGTTTTGGTTTGGAACCCGATATTTCTCAATACAGCATGTACTCCCATTTACTCTGGAATATCAACCCGAAGCTCCTAGGAGAAATGGGTTACTAACGCTCTGATTCTAAACATAGTTTCAACTCTCTTAGTTGAAGGAACACACAGCAGAGCAGTGTGAAGGATACATTTGTTTTGTATTTTAGACAGAGATTTACAGCTATTTCTTAAAAGCTTTTATCTTGCTGGAAATATGTGTTTTCTGATTCTTTACAGAAAGGGGTTAGAAACTGCTGCAAACATACATCAGTTTGACTTTGTAAGTTGAGTGCACACATTGAAGACCATTCTGTTAGGTAGCTCCGTTTTTGTTTTAGAACCAGATATTTCTCAATACAGTGTGTACTGCAACTCACTCTGGAATATTAAAATGCAGCTCCTAGGAGGAACGTGTTGCTAACTCCCTGAATCTTGACATAGATTCAATTCTCTTAGTTGAACAAACACACAGAAGAGCCGTTTGCCAGATACGTTTGTTTTCTGTTTTAGAGGGAGATTTACAACTATTTCTTAAATGCTTGTATTTGGCTGGAAATATGCGTTTTCTGATTCTTTACAGAAAGGGTTTACAAACTGCTGCAAACACACATAAGTTTAGCTCTGTAAGTTGAATGCACACCTTGAAGACCATTCTGTTAGGTAGCTCCGTTTTCATTTTGAGGCCAGATATTTCTCAATACATTGTGTATTCCCATTCCTTCTGGAATATCAAAATGCATCTCCTAGGAGAAACAGGTTTCTAACTCTCTGAATGTAAACATAGTTTCAACACTCTTAGTTGAACGCACACACAGCAGAGCAGTGTGAAAGATATGTCTGTTTTGCGTTTTAAACGAAGATTTAAAGCTATTTCTTAAATGCTTGTATGTGGCTGGAAATATGCATTTTGTGATTCTTTACAGCAAAAGGTTACAAACTTCTGCAAACACACATCAGTTTAACTCTGTAAGTTTAATGCACACATGTATTTGGCTGGAAATATGCATTTTCTGATTCTTTACAGAAAGGGTTTACAAACTGCTTCATAAACACATCCGTTCACCTCTGTAAGTTGAATTCACACATTGACAACCATTCTGTTAGATCGCTTTGTTTTGGTTTTAGAACCAGAGAGTTCTCATTACAGAATATTCATGCAAAAATATCCAAATGCAGCTTTTATTAGAAATGTGTCTCTCTCTCCTGAATCTAACGATATATTCAATCCACTTAGTTGAATGAACGCAAAGCAGAGCAGATTGAAGAAAATGTTTCTTCTGTGTTTTAGAGGAATGTTACTGCTATTTTTTATATGCGGGTATTTTGCTGGAAATGTGTGTTTTGAGATTGTCCACAGAAAGCATTTCTGAACTGCCACATCCACATATTGGTTTAACTCTGTGAGTTGAATGCACACATTGACAAAAATTCTCTTAGATAACTCTTTTTTAGTTTTACAACCAGATATTTCTCATTACAGCCTATACTCCCATTCTCTCAGGAATATCCAAACATAGCTTTTACTAGAAACGTGTTTCTAACTCTTGAATCTAGATAGATTAAACTCACTTAGTTGAATGAACACACAGCAGAGCAGCCTGAAGAATACGTTTCTTCTTTGTTTTAGAGGCAGTCTTACTGCTCTTTGTTATATGTGGGTATTTTGCTGGAAATGTCTGTTTTGAGATTCTCCACAGAAAGCGTTTCCAAATTGCTGCATAAACACATCAGTTTAACTGTGTAAGTTGAATGCAAACATTGACACCCATTCTGTTAGATAGCTTTGTTTTGGGGTTGGATCCAGATATCTCTCATTACAGCCTATACTTCCACTCACTCAGGAATATCCAAACACTGCTTTAAATAGAAACGTGTTTCTAACTCCTGAATCTAAAGATAGATTAAACTCATTTAGTTGAACTAACGCACAACAGAACAGGTTGAAGAATATGATTCTTTTGTGTTTTAGAGGCAGTCTTACCACTATTTGTGAGTTGAATGCATACATTGGCAACCATTCTGTTAGATAGCACCGTCTTGGTTTTAGAACCAGATAGTTCTCACTACAGCATATACTCACATTCACTCAGGAATATTCAAATGCACCTTTTACTAAAAACATGTTTCTAACTCCTGAATCTAAAGTTAGATTCAACTCACTTAGTTTAAAGAATGCACAGCAGAGCAGATTGAAGGATACATTTCTTCTGTGTTTTATAGGCAGTCTTACTGCTTTTTGTTATATGGTGGCAATTTGCTAGAAATGTCTGTTTTGAGATTCTCCACAGAAAGCGTTTCCAAACTGCTGCATACACACATCAGTTTACCTCTGTAAGTTAAATACACTCATTGGCAACCACTCTGTTAATAGCTATGTTTTGAGTTTAGAACCAGATATTTTTCATTATAGTGTATACTCCCATTCACTCAAGAATATCCAATGCAGCTTTAACTAGAAACGTGTTTTTAACTCCTGAATCTAAAGATAGATTCAACTCACTTAGTTGAACTGATGCACAGCAGAGCAGATTGAAGGAAATGTTTCTTCTGTGTTTTAGAGGTAGTCTTACTGCTCTTTGTTATATGCGGGTATTTTGCTGGAAATGTCTGTTTTGAGATTCTCCACAGAAAGCGTTTCCAAATTGCTGCGTAAACACATCAGTTTAACTGTGTAAGTTGAATGCACACATTGACAACCATTCTGCTAGATAGCTTTGTTTTCTGGCTGGATCCAGATATTTCTCATTACACAATATACTCCCATTCACTCAGGAATATCCAAACACTGCTTTTACTGGAAACGTGTTTCTAACTCCTGAATCTAAAGATAGATTCAACTCACTTAGTTGAACCAACGCACAGCAGAGCAGATTGAAGGATACCATTCTTCTGTGTTTTAGAGGCAGTCTTCCTGGTACTTGTTATATGTGAGTATTTTGCTGCAAATGACTGTTTTGAGATTCTCCACAGAAAGCGTTTCCAAACTGATGCATACACACATTGGTTTAACTCTGTAAGCTGAATGCACTCATTGACAATCATTCTGTTAGATAGCTCCATTTCGGGTTTAGACCCAGATATTTCTCATTACAGCCTGTACTCCCATTCTCTCAGGAATATCCAAACACAGCTTTTACTAGAAACGTGTTTCTAACTCCTGAATCTAAAGATAGATTCAACTCACTTAGGTGAACAAATGCACAGTAGAACAGATTGAAGGATACGTTTCTTCTGTGTTTTAGAGGCATTCGTACTGCTCTTTGTTATATGTGAGTATTTTGCTGGAAATGTCTGTTTTGAGATTCTCCACAGAAGGGGTTGCCAAATGGCTACATAAACACATCAGTTTAACTCTGTTAGTTGAAGGTACACATTAACAACCATTCTGGTAGATAGCTCCATTTTGGGTTTAGAACCAGATATTTCTCATTAGAGCATATACTCCCACTCACTCAGGAATATCCAAATGCAGCTTTTGCTAGAAATGTGTTTCTAACTCCTAACTCTAAAGATAGATTCAACTCACTTAGTTGAATGAACACACAGCAGAGCAGTTTCCAGGATATGTATCTTCTGTTTTTTAAGGTAGTCTTACTGCTATTTGTTATATGTGGGTATTTTGCTAGAAATGTCTGCTTTGAGATTCTTTATAGAAAGCATTTCCAAACTGCTGCATAAACACATCTGTTTAACTCTGAAAGTTGAATACACACATTGACAAACATTCTGTTAGATAGCTCAGTTTTGGTTTTAGAACCAGATATTTCTCATTGCAGCATATACTCCCATTCACTCAGGAATATCCAAACGCAGCTTTTAGTAGAAATGTCTTTCTACCTCCTGAATCTGAAGACAGATTCAATGCACTTAGTTGAATGAATGCACAGCAGAGCAGATTGATGGATACATTTCTTCTCTGTTTTAGAGGCAGTCTTACTGCTATTTTTTATATGCGGGTATTTTGCTGGAAATGACTGTTTTGAGATTCTCCAAAGAAAGCATTTCCAAACTACTGCAAACACACATCGTTTTAACTCTGTAAGTTGAATGCACACATTGCCAACTATTCTGTTAGAAAGGTTTGTTTTGGTTTTAGAATGAGATAGTTCTCATTACAAAATATACTCTTATTCACTCAGGAATATTCAAATGCAGCTTTTACTAGAAACGTGTTTCTAACTCCTGAATCTAAAAATAGATTCAACTCACTCATTTCAACGAAGGCACAGCAGAGCAGATTCAAGCATACTTTTTTTTTTGTCTTTTAGCGGCAGTCTTACTGCTATTTGTCATATGCGGTATTTTGCTGGAAATGTCTGTTTTGAGATTCTCCACAGAAAGCATTCCCAAACTGCTGCATAGAAATAACACTTTATCTTTGTAAGTTGAATGCACATTGACAACTACTCTGTGAGATAGTTTCGTTTTGGATTTAGAACCAGATAGTTCTCATTACAGCATATACTCCCATTCACTCAGGAATATCCAAACGCAGCTTTTACTAGAAACATGTTTCTATCTCCTCAATCTAAAGATAGATTCAACTCACCTAGTTGATTGAATGCACAGCAGAGCAGATTGAAGGATACATTTCTTCTGGGTTTTAGAGGCAGTCTTACTGCCATTTGTTATATGCGGGTATTTTGCTGGAAATGTGTTTTGAGATTCTCCACAGAAAGCCTTTCCAAACTGCTGCATACACACATCAGTTTAACTGAGAAAGTTGAATGCACACATTGACAACCATTTTGTTAGATAGCTCCGTTTGGGTTTTAGAACCAGATATTTCTCATTACAGCATATACTCCCATTCAGTCAGGAATATCCAAACGCAGCTTTCACTACAAACGTGTTTCTAACTTCTGAATCTAAAGATAGATTCAACTCACTTAGTTGAACGAACACACAGCAGAGCAGTTTCCAGGATACGTATCTTCTAATTTTTAAGGTAGTCTTACTGCTATTTGTTATATGTGGGTATTTTGCTAGAAATGTCTGCTTTGAGATTCTCCATAGAAAGCATTTCCAACTGCTGCATAAACACATCTGTTTAACTCTGAAAGTTGAATGCACACATTGACAAACATTCTGTTAGATAGCTCCGTTTTGGTTTTAGAACCATATATTTCTCATTTCAGCATATACTCCCATTCATTCAGGAATATCCAAACGCATCTTATTCTAGAAACGTGTTTCTAACTCATGAATCTAAAGATAGATTCAACACATTTAGTTTAACGAAGGCACAGCATAGCAGATTGACGGATACTTTTCTTCTGTGTTCTAGAGGCAGTCTTACTGCTATTTGTTACATGCGGGTATTTTGCTAGAAATGTCTGTTGTGAGATTCTCCACAGAAAGCGTTTCTAAACTGCTGCATACACAGATTGTTTTAACTCTGTAAGTTGAATGCACACGTTGACAACGATTCTGTTAGATAGATCCTTTTTTTTTTAGAATGAGATATTTCTCATTACAGCATATACTCACATTCACTAAGGAATATCCAAACTCAGCTTTTACTAGAAACATGTTTCTCACTCCTGAATCTAAAGATGGATTCAACTCACTTAGTTGAATGAACGCAGAGCAGAGCACAATGCAGGATACATTTTTTCTGTGTTTTAGAGGCAGTCTTGCTACTATTTGTTATATGAGGGTATTTTGCTGAAAATCTCTGTTTTGAGATTCTCCACAGAAAGCGTTTCCAAACTCCTGCATACACACATCAGTTTAACTCTGTAAATTGAATGCAAACATTGACAGCCATTCTGTTAGATAGCTCCGTTCTGGTTTTAGAACCAGATAGTTCTCGTTACAGTATATACTCCCATTCACTCAGGAATAATCAAACACAGCTTTTACTAGAAACGTGTTTCTAATTCCTGAATCTAAAGATAGATTCAATGCACTTAGTTGAATGAACGCACAGCAGAGCAGATTGAAGAATACGTTTTTTCTGTGTTTTAGAGGCAGTCTTATTGCTATTTTTTATATGCGGGTATGTTGCTGGAAATGTCTGTTTTAAGATTATCTACAGAAAGCGTTTACAGACTGCTGCAGAAACATATCAGTTTAACTCTGTAAGTTGAATGCACACATTAACAACCATTCTGTTAGATAGCTCCATTTTGGTTTAGAACCAGATATTTCTTATTACAGTGTGTACTCCCATTCACTCAGAAATATCCAAACTCTGCTTTTACTAGAAACGTGTTTCTAACACCTGAATCTAAATATCGATTAACTCAGTTGAACAAATGTACAGCAGAGCAGATTGAAGGATACCATTCTTCTATGTTTTAGAGGTAGCCTTACTACTATTTGTTGTATGCAGTTATTTTGCTGGAAAAGTCTGCTTTGAGAATCTTCACAGAAAGCTTTTCCAAACTCCTGCCTACACACATCAGTTTAACTCTGTAAGCTGAATGCACACATTAACAACCATTCTGTTAAATAGCTCCATTTTGGTTTCAGAACCAGATATTTCTCATTACAGCATATACTCCCATTTGCTCAGAAATATCCAAACGCAGCTTTTACTAGAAACATGTTTCTAACTCCTGACTCTAAAGATAGATTCAACTCACTTAGTTGAACGAACGCACAGCAAGCAGATTGAAGGTTACATTTCTTCTGTGTTTTAGAAGCAGTCTTACTGCTATTTTTTATATACAGGTATTTTGCTGGAAATATCTGTTTTGAGATTCTCCACAGAAAGCATTTCTGAACTGCTGCATACACACATCAGCTTAACTCTGTAAGTTGAATGCACAAATTGACAACTATTCTGTTAGATAGCTCCCTTTTGGTTTTAAAATGAGATAGTTCTCATTACAACATATACTCCCATTCACTCAGGAATATCCAAAAGCAGCCTTTACTAGAAACGTGTTTCTAACTCCTGAATCTAAAGATAGATTCAACTCGCTTAGTTGAACGAACACACAGCAGAGCAGATAGAAGGATATGTCTCTTCTGTGTTTTAGAGGCAGTCTTACTGGTATTTTTTATATGTGGGTATTTTGCTGGAAACGTCTGCTTTGAGATTCTCCACAGAAAGCATTTCCAAACTGCTACATAAACACATCGGTTTAACTCATATGTTGAATGTACACATTGACAGCCATTCTTTTAGAAAACATTGTTTGAATTTTAGAACCAGATATTTCTCATTACAGAATATACTCCCATTCACTCAGGAATATCAAAACACAGCTTTCACGAGAGACATGTTTCTAACGTCGAAATTTAAAGATAGATTCAACTCACTTAGTTGAATGAACGCATAGCAGGGGAGATTCAAGGATACGATTGTTCTTTGTTTTAGAGGCAATCTTCCTGGTATTTGCTATATGCGGGTATTTTGCTAGAAATGTGTGTTTTGAGATTCTCCATAGAAAGCGGTTCCAAACTGCTGCATACACACATCAGTTTAACTCAGTAAGTTGAATGCACACATTGACAACCATTCTGTTAGATAGCTCCGTTTTGGTTTTAGAACCAGATAGTTCTCATTACAGCATATACTCCCATTCACTCAGGAATATCTGAACGCAGCTTTTCCTAGAAACGTGTTTCTAACTCTTGAATCTCAAGATAGTTTCAACTCACTTAGTTGAACAAACGCACAGCAGAGCAGATTGAAGGATATGGTTCGTCTGTGTTTTAGAAGCAGTCTTACTGCTATTTTCTTAAATGCGGGCATTTTACTGGAAATGTCTGTTTTGAGATTCTCCACAGAAAGCGTTTACAAACTGCTGCATAAACCTGTCAGTTTAACTCCATATGTTGAATGCACACATAGGCAATAATTCTGTCAGATATCTCCGTTTTGGTTTAGAACCAGATATTTCTCATTACAGCATATACTCCCATTCACTCAGGAATATACAAATGCAGCACTTATTAGAAATGTGTTTCTAACTCCAGAATTTAAAGATAGATTCAACTCAGTTAGTTGAACAAATGCACAGCAGAGCAGATTGAAGCATATGTTTCTTCTGTGTTTTAGAGGCAGGCTTACTGCAGTTTGTTATATTCGGGTATATTGGTAAATCTGTCTGTCTTTAGATTCTCCACAGAGAGTGTTTCCAAACTGTGCATAAACACATCAGCTTAACTCTGCAGGTTGAATGCACCCATTGACAACCATTCTGTTAGATAGCTCCGTTTTTGTTTTAGAACCAGATATTTCTTATTACAGCATATAATCTCATTCACTCGTGAATATCCAAACGCAGCTTTTACTAGAAACCTGTTTCTAATTCTTGAATCTAAGGATAGATTGAACTCACTCGGTTGAACAAATGCACAGCAGATCAGATTGAAGGATACGTTTCTTCTGTGTTTTAGAGGCAATCTTAGTGCTATTTGTTATTTGCGAGTATTTTGCTGGAAATGTTTGTTTATAGATTCTCTTCAGAAAGCATTTCCAACCTGCTGCATAAACACATCAGTTTTACTCTGTAAGTTGAGTGCACCCATTGACAACCATTCTTTTAGATAGCTCCATTTGGGTTTTGGAACAATATATGTCTCATTTCAGCCTATACTCCCATTCACTAAGGAATATCCAAAGGCAGCTTTTACTAGAAACATGTTTCTAACTCGTGAATCTAAAGATGAATTCAACTCACTTAGTTGAATGAATGCACAGCAGAGCAGATTGACGGATAAGTTTCTTCCATGTTTTAGTGTCTGTCTCATTTATATTTTCTTATATGCCAGTATTTTGCTGGAAATGTTTGTTTCAGATTCTCCAAAAGCATTTCCAAAATGTTGCATAAACACATCAGTTTAACTCTGTAAGTTCAATGCACACATTGACAAACATTCTGTTAGATAGCTCCATTGTGGCTTTAGAACCAGATATTTCTGTTTACAGCATATACTCCCATTCACTCAGGAATAACCAAACACAGCTTTTACTAGAAACTTGTTTCTAACTCCTAAATCTAAAGATAGATTCAACTTACTTAGTTGAAAGAACACACAGTAGGACAAATTGAAGGATATGTTTCTTCTGTGTTTTAGTTGCAGTCTTACTGCTCTTTTCTTATTTGCGGGTATTTTGCTGGAAATGTCTGTTTTTAGATTCTCCACAGAAAGTGTTTCCAAAGTGCTGCATAAACACATCATTTTAACTCTGTAAGTTGAATGCACACATTGATAACCATTCCATTAGATAGCTCTGCTTTCATTTTAGAACCAGATATTTCTCATTACAACATGTACTCCCATTCACTCTGGAATGTCCAAATGAAGCTTTTATAACAAACATGTTTCTAACTCCTAAATCTAAAGACACATTCAACTTACTTAATTGAACAAACATACTGCAGAGCCATTTGAAGGATACGTTTCTTCTGTGTTTTAGACACAGTTTTACTGCCATTTGTTATATGTGGGTATTTAGCTGGAAATGTCTGCTAAACACATCAGTTTAACTCTGTACATTGAATGCACACATTGACAACCATTCTGTTAGGTAATTCCATTTTTGTTTTAGAACCAGATATTTCTAATTCACTTTCCTGGAATTTTCTTGCCTTGCTTGCCTTAACTTTCCTTGCTTAGTCTTGTGTAAAAACTTGACTTGACTTTTCTTGAATTGCCTTGCCTTGTCTAAAAATTTGACTTGACTTGACTGGAATTCCCTTTCCTTGCCTTGACATGCCTTGCTTTGCCTTGCTTTCCTTGTCTTGTCTAAAAAGTTTAGTTGAATTTCCTGGAATTGCCTTGCATTGCCTTGCCTAAAAAATTGACTTGACTTCCCTGGAATTCCCTTGCATTGCCTTGCCTGTCTTGCTTTGCCTTTCCTTGACTAAAAAATTTACTTGAATTTCCTGGAATTGCCTTGGCTTGCCTTGCCTAAAAAATTGACTTGACTTTCCTGGAATTGTTTTGCCTTGCCTTGACTAAAAAATTGCCTTGACTTTCCTGGAATTGCCTTACCTTGCCTTGACTTGCTTTTTTGTACCTAAAATTAAGGTTCCTGGAATTGTCTTGCCTTGCCTTGCCTTACATTGCCATGCCTAACATTGATATAACTGTAGTAGCTTTGCCTTGCCTTCCCTTGCCTTGCTTTTCCTGGCCTTGTGGTGCCTAAAATTGACTTTCCTGGAATTGCTTTGGCTTGCTTTGTCTTGTCTTGCCTTTCCGTACCTAAAATTAACTTTTTGGGAATTGCCTTGACCTGCCTTTCCTTTCCTTGTCTTGATTTGCCTTGCCTTACCTTGATTTAACATACCTAAAGTTGACTTTCCTGAAATTGCCTTGCCTTGCCTATAATTCACTTTCCTAAAATTATCTTGCCTTGCCTTGTCTTGCTTTGCCTTGCTGTGCCTAAAATTTTCTTGCCTGGAATTGCTGTACCTTCCCTTGCCTTGTCTTGCCTTGCCTTTGCCTAATTTGTGCCTAAAATTGTCTTTGCTAAAATTGAATTGCCTTGCCTTGCCTTGCCTTGCCGTGCCTATAATTAACATTCTTGAAATTTTCTTGCCCTGCATTGCCTTAGTGTGCCTAAAATTGACTTTTCTGGAATTGCCTTGCCTTGTCTTGCCTTGCCTTGCCTTGCTGTGCCAAATATTGACCTTCCTGGAATTGCTTTGCCTTGCCTTCCCTTGCCTTGCCAAAGGAAAATTGACTTTTTTGGAATTGCCTTGCCTTTCCTTGCCTTGTCTTATCGTGCCTAAAATGGATTTTACAGATACTGCCTTGTTTTTCCTTGTCCTGCCTTCCCTTGCCTTGTCTTGCCTTGCATTGTTGTGCCTAAAAAATTGAATTGACTTTTCTAGAATTTCCTTGCCTAGCCTTGCCTCACCTTGCCTTGCCTTGTCTTGCATAGAAAATTGACTTGACTTTCCTTGAATTGCCTTACCTTACCTTGCCTTTCCTAAAAAATTGACTTGACTTTCTTGAATTGCCTTGCCTTTTTAAAAAAATTGACTTGACTTTCCTTGAATTGCCTTGCCTTGCCTAAAAAATTGACTTGACTTTCCTTGAATTGCCTTGCCTTGCTTTGCCTTGCTTTGCCTTGCTTTGCCTTGCCTTGCCTTGCCCTGCCTTGCCTAAAAAATTGACTTGACTTTCCTGGAATTGCCTTGCCTTGCCTTGCCTAAAAAATTCAATTGACTTTCCTGGAAATGTTTTGCCTTGCCTTGCCTTGCCTTAAAAATTGACTTGATTTTCCTGGGATTGCATTGCTTTGCCTTGCCTTACCTTGCTTTGCAATGCCTAACAAATTGAATTGACTTTTCTGCAATTGCCTTGCCTTTCCTTTCCATGCCTAAATTTAACTTCACTGGAATTGCCTTGCCTTTCCTAGCCTTGCCTAAAAAATTGACTTGCTTTCCTGGAATTACCTTGCCTTGCCTTGCATTGCTTTGCGTTGCCTAAAAATTTGACTTGTATTTCCTTGAATTGCCTTGCCTTGACTTGCCTTGGTGTGAATAACATTGACTTTTCTATAATTGCCTTGCATTTCCTTGCCTTGCCTAAAAAATTGACGTGACTTTCCTGGTATTCCCTTGCCTTGCCTTGCCTTGCTATGCCTATGTAATTTACTTGACTTTCCTGGAATTGCCTTGCCATGCCTTGCCTAAAAAATTGATTTCACTTAACTGGCATTGCCTTCCCTTGTCCTGCCTTGCCTAACAAATTGACTTGACATTCCTGGTAATTTTTAAATTTGCCTTTCCTTGCCTTAAAAATTGACTTGACTTTCCTCGAATTGTGTTGCTTTCCCTTGCCTTACCTTGCCTTGCAATGCCTAAAAAATTGAATTGAGATTCCTGGAATTGTTTTGCCTTGGCTTGCCCTGCCTTGCCGAAAAAGTTGACTTAACTTTCCTGGAATTGCCTTGCCTTGACTTTTCTAGAGCCTTACACAATTACTCAGAGTCCATATAATGTTGGAGCTATTTAGTCATCATTGTATTCCATAATAATTTTTAAATTAACAGTCAACAGTGAGCAGGCACTGAGATAGGGACTCAGCATGTAAATACTGTCACCTTGAAGATTATCCCTGAAACAGAACACACTCTTCATTTTCTCTGGACCACCCACAAATTTCTACTCTTGCTATGTCTCTGTTATGACTCAGGAGTCTTCCCAAGACTATTTAACCTTTTCAATAATTATGCTCATGTTTTAAGAACTTGATTTTTAAAAGAATATCAAAATGCTTTGTTAAAAAATCATAATCATAAAATCTATTTCACTCACTTCAATCAATGAGTAATTCTACAAATTTCTATTCTATATTGTGTACTCTGTGTGTTCTAGATAACTGTCTTCTCTATAGTTAAAAATTCCCTATACATTATTATTTTCATGAATGCTTTCTGAAGCTATCTGGGAAGACTTGATATGTTCTCCTGTTTGGATACGAGAATATTATTGTTATTTTCCCTATTCTAACCTCACTAACATATTTCTCCTTGCTCCTGAATGATATGACATAATTATAATATAAATAGCATGAATATGTGTCCATTATATGCTTCCTAGTATATTTTTGTTCTATTCCTATTTATTCTGTCTCATGACTGCCATTTGGACTATAACTTCTTAGAACAGAATGGGTATATCCATATGCAGAATCTGTTCTAGACTAACCACCTATGAATCCTTAATATATATAAATTCTTGATGATACCAGGTCATAGTTAGTTAAACCTCCTGTCCCATTTACTTTTTTGTAAATTATTCTTTTATAGCAGCACAATTTTATAGCATTTGCTATTTTAATTGAGATACATATTTACCTTGATTATTCCTAAAAGCCGGCAAACTGATAAGTGAGAGAGGGAAAAGGCAGGTAGAAGAATGTGTCATATATGACAGAGAGTTTTATATACTTCTGGCAAAAAGTACTAAATAATTTTGTTATTGTCACTTTTTAAATACTATACTTTTTGATATTAGATTGAATATATGTATATAACAAGATTTATTCCAGTGACTTTTAGAAAAATATTTTAACAAAAATGAGTGATAAAATAATTATAACTTAAATCCAATGCATGTAGCTATAGTCCTTTGTCATTCTATCATTTTTTTATTATATCATTAGAGTCATGGTTCACATTTGTTAAAATATGAGGAACACACAAAATACAAAGAGGCAATCAAATGGAATCTAGATGATTAAGAGAATGTAACAGCTTTTATCAGGCTGACATGGCTGGGTTATAAAACATCATGGGTAGACAATTGTGTGGTATAAGAAAAAAGATGACTATCAGGCTAGAAAAATATTAAAGATAATTCTTAATACTTTGATGTTTGCACAATCAAAAAATATAGGCAGCCCTAAACATTTTCTTTCTTCTAAAATGGAATATATGTCATCCAAAGGGTCTGTTATCTCATGCCTTTATATTACTATTAAAAAAATCAGGCTAGATAGAACAAGATGCACTACCAAAAAGAGGGTATTCTTTTTTCATTAAAAAATCCATAATCCTGAATAAAAAATATTATAAAATATGACCTTATAGAACTATTGAAAATATATTTTATGCTTCTGTAAAATGACCATTTTAAAAATGTTTATTACATGCAAATTTCCTCTCATTAAAAAAGAATCTCCTTGGCCATTCAGTACATGCTCACCATTTTTCAGAGGAGGAATCTAAAGCTGAAGATGAATAGGTAATTTTCCAGAAGTTGCACAGTAAATTAGTAGAGCAAGACACAACTAGTCCTGGGCCCCTGTTTCTCAGCTCAGGCCTATTTCTTCTCATGTATTGCTTTTTAAATGTTTTGGGCATTTTATATAACTTTATTTTTAGAACTAATATAGAGACCACTCTACATAATAACGATTGTACTTTTAATATCTGTTGATTAAAACTACCACAATATCCAATGTCATTCACAGTATTATTTCATACTTGCATATTAAAAGAGATAAGACCTGAATTTTACATTTTATAAGAGATAAAAGCATATGAACATACAATGTATTATAACCTTATAACATTTTAAACTTTGAGGATTTTTAAGGGCTACGAATGAAGAACAGGGGGAATATAAGAGAAGGAATCACTAGGACTCACAGAAACAGTTTCACCAAAAAAAGAGACAGTATTTCAGCAGAAGCATACAGGAGAAAAGCGTAAATGGGATCTACATGGTATAATGCATGAAGTCAGAAACTCATACAGCATTGGGATGGTGAGACAATACACTCAGAATTTAAAGGGATTTTAATGGCATACATACCAATAAAGATTTCTTTTTGAAGGCAATGGGGTACAAAGGAATAATTCTGAGGTGAGAGTAAGACCATATTTGAATGTAAGAAGCATCACACTAGGGCAGAGCAGGGCACAACTGAAGGGAGATGAGAGTAGAAAGTGCAGAGTATAAAGGAAAGACTAGTAAAAACTTTCCCATAAGGTATAGCAAATATCCAAACTGCTTCAATAGACACTAGTGAGGATATACATAGAGAACAAATATTTCAAGATTGTATAAAAAAGTTTAACCATGATTGACTTTTAAGGTAAATGACGTAAAGAAAATATAATAATCAGTTAATGTTGTTTTTTTTTTTTAATTTTCATTGCATTTTAGGTTTTGGGGTACATGTTCAGAACATGCAAGATAGTTGCATAGGTACACACGTGGCAGTGTGTTTTGCTGCCTTCTGCCCCCTCACCCATATTTGGCATTTCTCCCCATGCCATCCCTCCCCCACTCCCCCCCACTGTCCCTCCCCTATTTCCCCCAATAGACCTAGGTGGGTGGTGCTCCCTTCCCTGTGTCTATGTGTTCTCATTGTTCATCACCAACCTATGAGTGAGTATATACGGTGTTTCCTTTTCTGTTCTTGTGTCAATTTGCTGAGAATGATGTTTTCCAGATTCATCCATGTCCCTACAAAGGACACGAACTCATCATTTTTGATTGAAAATTTCCCCAACTTAGCAAGGGAGGCCAACACCAAAACCCAGGAAATACAGAGAACACCACAAAGATACTCCGCAAGAAGAGCAACCCCAAGGCACATAATTGTCAGATTCACCAGGGTAGAAATGAAGGAGAAAATCCTAAGGGCAGCCAGAGAGAAAGGTCGAATCACCCACAAAGGAAAGCCCATCAGACTCACAGCAGATCTCTCGGCAGAAACCCTACAAGCTAGAAGAGAGTGGGGGCCAATATTCAACATCCTTAAAGATAAGAACTTTCAACCCAGAATTTCATATCCAGCCAAACTGAGCTTCATAAGTGAAGGAAA